>BQNB010093037.1:0-26467 GCA_026074375.1 Tanacetum coccineum
AGTATTGAACTTTAACGAGACGCCACAGAAAAAAATAGTATTACTGTTGCGTTTCAGTTACAAGGATGAATGTAGAAATAAGTAACATGGTTTAACCGAAATGATAAAAAGGAACCATCTTCTCTACAAAAGCAAACCCGGGTCCTTACTATTTAACAGCTATTCTTTAGTAGTAAGTATTATGTCGGCTAGGGTAGAGCTACACAGAACGTCTTCACGAGCTCAAAAGCAAATCATTATCCAAAGACAAATCACATGAACTGTTGTTATTTGGGGTCTATAATAAATTCCGTTGTCGAATCTTCTTGGTATATTCCTGGAACGGATCAAGTGTTACTCATGGCAACTGTTGTTCTTACGCACATGGCTGGAGTTGCACTTGCTGACGGGCCTTTTACAGTTTTTGGAAGAAATAAATTGAATGATGATCTGGCTAATGAAGGTAATCCCATTTCGGGCAGATTAGTAAGGTACAAAAAAGAAAATACTAAATTGTTTTTGTATTCAATCCACACGTGGCATTTCTCATATCTGTTCTATCTGATTTCTCTATAGTGCCACGAAGAAGGAAAAGGGCATCGAGTTTACCAGAGTTATCATAGGATACCGTGGAAGGCAAAGTTACTGACTCTATAACTGTGACTTTTGGATCAGGTAAATACTCTGTTAGAACTCGAATTAAATATGCATTATGTGATTGGAATATTTTCGTTTGAATCCTATATTTTACTATGTGTGAAGTGCTGAATAGCGGTAATCAGAGTGTGTTATTGTTGTTTGGATTTTCCTATAGGTGATGTAATGTGTTTTACTGATTGGATTTTGTGTTGTGTTGTGTTGTGTTTTAGAGAAACTACGTTGACAGAATTTCATTTTGCGATGACTGCGTTGGTTGGTTTCGTTTTGATTTCTTATGGATAGACGGCGTCAAAGCATGCTACATTGTGGGAGCTACTTTGGTTTTCAATTGTTGCTAATATGTGTATCACGGGGATGATCTCAGTCTAATGCTGAACTCAGTTGGATTCTATCAGGTATGCATCTTTTAAATTTATTTATTTAATGTTCTACGGTCATTTTAAAGACGATTTTACATATCCCTATTTCCATGTCTATGTTAGTAAATTGTAATTGTTATTATCAGTTTGACGATTTGGAGTATCTTCTGGACCAAGTGAAAGAAGAAATTTAGCAAGCCTTCTAACTTTGAATTCTTCCTCGATCAAGCAGTTGGAATGGCTTTTTGTTATTCTCTCCGTCTCAAATATTACTAATTGATATTGATTTAAGAATATTGGTACATGTATGTTTTTACAACATACCACAGTTGTAGTGTTAGCCCTACTATCTGCTTTTCATGCCAATTTGAACTGTCAAGATTGTTATAAACTTGCAATTATTTTTTGTGTCAGCCCAAATTAGTCACTTTTCATGCTCATCATAACAATCAACTTAGCAAAGTGAAAAATATACTTCCGTACACAAGCTGTAGCCAAACTTCTCGTAGCGAAGCGCGGGTAAAAAACTTCGTTTTTATAAATTTTCGAACCAAAAATGAGACTCAATTCTATTGAATGTTTTGAAATTCTATGACTATGGGAATCATTGTAGTTATGGATTTTCTATACCTAATCGAATAAAAATAAAAATATGAAAACTATGAAAAATACTCAATTTTGATTGAGAGCAAAATTGGATGAAATTGAAAAAGAAAAGTATAAGAAATCTTACAATAGGTGTTGTTAATCGAGTTGTAGGTGATTGACCCTTGCAAAATTAGATGAATTTTCAGTTTGGGAATTGGATTTTATGGTTTTTGAGTATGTGTGTTCGTCACACAGTAGCAGGAGGAAGGGATTTTACAGAAATGGTATGTTTGGCAATTGGTTTTGCAGAGAAAGGGGTTGTTTGGCGAATTGTATGGCCAATCCCCTTAAAATTAAGGGGGTCGCCCGCCTTAACATGGCCGGTCCCTTTAATTTTAAGGGGGCCGCCCATCTGAACGAAAAAAAAAAAAATTGTTTTTCGATTTTTGACTGGTTTTGTAAATGTACAAATATCAAAATACGTCAGAAGCTACTAGTAATATTATTTTATATAATCTAGTTGCCGATAGAATGGAGTTAAAGACGAGAGAAAAATACTTGACACTTTTAATTAACTTTTCGTTAAGTTAATTAAACTTAAATTATTTCCAATGAAATAATTAAGTTGTCAAGATTTTTGATATCATGCCTTTTCGGCGTAAGATGTAAGACTAATCCTACTTCCATGTTAATAATTACCCACTAACTCATTTTTCTTCATCTACATGAGTTTGCTACTAGTGGACATAGAAGATTTTCATTTTATGAAGGTATGTAGAGAATCCTAATTCAACTACGTGAGATATGAGTTTATAATGAACAAAATCTCTTAAATCTAGAAAACCAACAAATGGTATTTCTAGTGACTATATTATTTCTACAAGATTTAATTATATTCTATTTACTATTGCATATACTACATGTAGCTAAATAATATCTAGTCATGTAATATTTAACACAGTCTAAATTTTAAGAGGTTTGAAAAGAAGACATACCTTTGCCTATGATATGTATTTTTCAACATCTTCAAGAGAGCAAGAGTTGAAGAAGAAATTATTTGGTAAATCCGTCATACGATTTTAAGAATGTATTCACTCTTAGGATTCCAAGAGACGTTCATTAACAACTCCACAAAAAAATGTTGTAATAACTCAACCACTTGAACCCCAATTTCTCATGGGTCTAAAATTGTTAGTTCCGAACATGTTTTGCATATGTTGCATTTGATTCAGATACATATAAGGTGGACATGTTCCCCACGGAGAGAAGTTTTTTGTTGTGAATAATTCCACATTGAATGATTATTATTAGGGTAGTTTTGTCTACCTTGATCTCTCCTAGGTTGTGGTGTTTTAGACCGAGGGTGAGAGTTATTAGTTCTTTTTGGAGGAGGAGTCTTAGATCTTGTTTTAGGCTTAGTAAATCCAACTCCGGGTTTTAAAGAAGGTTTATAAAAACGTTTTACTTCGTCGTCGCTTGCAATGGGTATTTTAGTATTGTTTATAAGCATATATTTTGGTCTTGGGCTTGAATTTAATTCTACTACTTTTTCTTTAGACTCAACCTCTTGTGACTTTACAAAATTTATTTGTTTAGACTCACTAGTTGATCCTTTGGTAAAATTAAATCCTAAACCGGATTTATCTCCGGATGGTTTTTGAAAACTTATTATTTTCTTAAGCGAGTGACTACTATTATTAAATTGATTTAGCTTAGAAATTTCTTCCTTAAGCTTTTCATTTTCAAACTTGAGGTCTCGACACATTTTGCATTCTTCATTTACCTCTTTACCTTTTTCTAATTTAGATAGTTTATTTTTTAATTCGAGTATTTCATTTTCTAACCCATTTTTAATTTGTTTTAGTGATTTATTTTTAGCCATGACTTTTAGACCTACTTTGCATAGTCGATTATATTCACTATCTAAGTCTTTTTCATCTAACGATGAATGATCATCACTAAAGAATTCGGTTTTGGAAAGTACCTCATTAGATTCTTTATCCATGAGACATTTTTTTGTCCTTTGTCCTTTCTTCTTCATCTTCGTCGCTAACACTCCATGATCCTCCAACGAAAGCTCTCTGATTGTAGTTACTTGATAGTTTTAGACACTCTCCGATGAGATGATTTGGATCCCCACATTTAAAACATTTTCTTTCGACTTTACCATTTTTATCGTCTTTACTTATTTGGGATGAATTTCTTTCATTATGTGGTTGTCTTACGAGTCTTCCTCGTCGTTTGAAAATTTTCTTGAAGTCTCTCACGGCCATGGCGTATTCTTCGTCTTCACTATCGGAAGTCGAACTATCTTCATCACTTGATTCCTTTTTGGCTTTCAAGGTAAGAGATCTATTTTGTTCTCTTTTTCCTTTGACCATTTCGGAATCTTTCTTAATTATTACTTCATAAACTTTCAAGTTTCCAATAAGTTCATCAAGTGATAGAGATGTTAAATCTTTTGATTCTTCAATAGCCGTAACCTTTGAGCGCCATTTAGGATGAATTGCCCTAAGAAATTTCCTAACATAATTTTTGCTAGAAAACCCTTCATCAAGTGCTTTTAGACTAGTAATAATAGTGTTAAATCTAGCAAAAGCATTATCTATCGATTCCTCTTCCGGAATCGTAAATTGTTCATATTGTTGAACAAGAAGATCTATTTTATTATCTTTTACTTGACTATTACCTTGGTGAGTGATTAATAAAGTATCTCAATTTTTTTTGCGGTTTTACACATAAAAATTCTCTCATATTCTTTACGTGGTAAAGCATTATAAATCACCATTTTAGCTTTATTATTTTTAGCAAGTTTCTTTTTAAGATCATCGTCTTGTTTATCAAAAGGTACAATTTCATCCTTTTTAATTTTAGGATTATTTTGAATAGGAGGAAAATCACCATAGGTAAACATGCCAAAGATCTAGATCTTTTGATTTCATATAAGTTTTGAATCTATTTTTCTAATAAATAAATCCATCACTTTCAAATAGTGGTGGTCTTTGCATAGATTTCCCTTCTAAATATTTTTCCGATTCCATAGATCGATTCAAGTTTTAAAATACAGTTTATTTTAAAAATCTTGTTTGACGTGACTCCTGATACCAATTGTGAAAAACTAGAAGGGGGGTTGAATAGTTTACCGCTTTTTAATTAAAAATTATGTTTGTTTATAAAAACATAGATTCGACTTTGTGTGATCTTAATATGTGTACAATATGAACAATACAAGTAAGTAAGTAAATAACAAGTAAATATGAAAGACTAGAGATAAGAGTTAGAAAGATCAAACCACAACACAAGGATTTATAGTGGTTCGGTAACGAAGCACCTCTTCGCCCTACTCCACTCCCCGAGCATCAAACTCGAGAGTTCTTCACAAAGGAGTCTACTTATTTCATTATCGTGACTTTCCTTCTATTTTCTATCGATCGATGACTTGCTTGAACGTATACAGTTATGATTAAGACTTGGTTTATCTAGTTTCCAGAGGTCAAGGGGTGGTTGGATGAAGACCTGGAATACTATCACTTAAAGGAGTTACATTATAGTGCTCAGTGTCACACGCAGATGTCGTTGTGGATAATTTAAGAGGTGTATGTAATTTTATACTTTGATATAGTATAATTGTACTTATTGCTTCTCTTCTGCACGTTCTTACAATCAACAAATTAGTGCACGCTTATAGTAAAACAATTTGGGGGATTTTTAACTCAGTTTCAAGTTTGTATATGAGTTTTAACCTTCACCAAGTGATCATAGCAATAGCCGAAAGAATACGAGGTTGGTAAGTTAACCAGAGAGTATAAAGGTTGAGATGTAATCAGCACTTCTCACGGGCATTTTTATGCTATTCCAAGACAATGATACTTCACAGTATAAGCAAAATCTTCAAAGTTCATTAACGACATTCTATCAAGAACTGTATTTGTGCTTATGACTAGAACTTCTGAGTTATATGGACTACACGACAATGATGCTTCTGAGAGTTCGCAACCATCATGGGGAAAATGTGTACATCTGGGACTTAATTGACTTTGATGTTACCATATCAACTTCCAAGGGGAAGTTTGTTAGCCCTAAAAAATGTTTAGTATGGTTTGTGAAGTATTATGCAAACATAAGAAGAACAGTTGTTGATTTCTCGCATGCACCCTCGAACGGATATTCACCAAGCCCTAATGATAAGAAGTAGTGGTATAGTTGGTATGGTTTGACTTCTACAAAATTCCGTTGTGCACGTTAATGACGGGTAGAAGATTGTTCAAGCTACATCAAAGTTTTAGAATGTGCTTAAGATAGGGTGATGGGTTTGGGGGGAAAGCCGATGCAGAAACTTCAGCCAAAAAAGGAGTCTATGAAGAATGCTTTTTCAAGATTGCTACATGGATTGGGGGAAGTTAATCAACTCATGCATACTAAAATGGTTCAAGAACAAGTAAAGGACATATGAGATCCAAGCTGGAATACAGTTTTAAGAGAGGGAGAAACTCAGGAGACAACTCTGCTGTGGAGCGCTTTGGAAGACTATTTACGTTGTTATTTGTTACTGTTAGGAACATTGTAAGTATTCGTAAAGTCCACATATTGGGGGAAGATTGTTAGCCCTTAAAATATTGGTGAACTTATCTAGAATTAAATTTATCATTTATAGTACCAGTGGGGTTAGTTTAGCTAGTAAGCCGGGGGACCTATAAATACCCCCTCCATACTTCCATGGAGGGGTGAAGCTCATTTTTATAAAGGTGAAGTGTGTGTGTTTTCTATCTACCACACACACTACTTCCCATCTTATCTCTTTTCTCTCTACTATAATGAATAAACATCTCTTTCACTTTACCAAGCCTCCGGATCCGTTGTTCTTAAGGTAAATCTAATGTTGACACTTTTAGACTTACTTTACATAGTCGATTATATTCACTATCTAAGTCTTTTTCATATAACGATGATTGGTCATCACTAAAGAATTCAGTTTCGGAAAGTACCTCATTAGATACTTTAGCCATAAGACATTTTTTGTCTTTAGTCTTTTCTTCTTCATCTTCGTCGCTATCACTCCATGATCCTACAACGAAGGCTCTTTGATTCTAGTTTCTTTATAGTTTTGGACATTCTCTGATGAGATGATTTGGATCTCCACATTTAAAGCATTTCCTTTTGCTTTTGCCATTTTTGTCATCTTTATTTCTTTGGGATGACTTTCTTTCACCATGTGGTTGTCTTACGAATCTTCATCGTCTTTTGAAAAATTTCTTGAAGTCTCTCACGGCCATGGCGTATTCTTCGTCTTCACTATCAGAAGTTGAACTATCTTCATTACTTAATTCCTTTTTGGCCTTCAAGGCAAGAGATCTATTTTGTTCTCTTTTTCCTTTGACCATTTTGGAATCTTTCTTTATTATTACTTCATAAACTTTCAAGTTTCTAATAAGTTCGTCAAGTGATAGAGATGTTAATTCCTTTGATTCTTCAATAGCCGTAACCTTTGCACGCCATTTAGGATGAAGTGCCCTAAAAAATTTCCTAACATAATTCTTGCTAAAAAACCTTCATCGAGTGCTTTTAGAGTAGTAATAATAGTGTTAAATCTAGCAAAAGCATTATCTATCAATTCCTCTTTCAGAATCAGAAATTGTGCATACTGTTGAACAAGAAGATCTACTTTGTTATCTTTAACTTGACTATTACCTTGGTGAGTGATTAACAAAGTATCCCAAATTTCCTTTGCGGTTTTACACATAAAAATTCTTTCGTATTCTTTATGTGGCAAAGCATTATAAATCACCATTTTAGCTTCATTATTTTTAGCAAGTTTCTTTTTAAGATCATCGTTTTGTTTATCAAATGGTATAATTTCATCCTTTTTAGTTTCGGGATTATTTCTAATAGGAGAAAAATCACCATAGGTAATAACATGCCAAAGATCTAGATCTTTTGATTTCACATAAGTTTCGAATCTATTTTTCCAATAAATAAATCCATCACTTTCAAATAGTGGTGGTCTTTGCATAGATTGCCCTTCTAAATATTTTTCTGATTCCATAGATCGATTCGAGTTTTAAAATACAATTTATTTTAAAAATCTTGTTTGACATAGCTCCTCATACCAATTATGGAAAACTAGAAGGGGGTTGAATAGTTTACCGCTTTTTAATTTAATGTGTAGTTTGTTTATAAAAACTTAGATTCGACTTTATGTGATCTCAATATGTGCACAATATGAACAATAAAAGTAAGTAAATAAATGACAAGTAAATATGAAAGATTAGAGATAAGAATTAGAAAGATCAAACCACAACACAAGGATTTATAGTGGTTCGGTAACGAAGCACCTCTTCGCCCTACTCCACTCCCCGAGCACCAAACTCGAGAGTTTTCTTCACTATGTCAACAAACTCCCTTTAGGCGGAGAAAACCGTACACAACTAAGCTTACACTGATTTCTTACACTAAGCCAAGTGTCGAGTTCGAATCCTAGCTAGAACCAATCTATCATAACTTAGGTTTACTAACCACACTACTTCACAACAATTCACAACTTTGCTTCACTTCAAAACTTCTTTCCACTTCACAACTTCTCTTTGCTTCACAACTTCACTTCACCAAGACACTACTATGATCACACTAATCTAACACTACTTTCTATGATCACCACAATCCAACTATACTTTCAATGATCACCACAATCTAACTATTATACATAACTACAATATACACCTTCACAATATACACAAATGATTTACAAGATATAACACAACTTCACAACAACACCAACTAAACTATAACACTTCTTGACTTGTTTTCTGGAACATTTCTAGCCGTTTTTAAGTAGAAAATTCGAATTCAAAAAATTTATTTTGAATAAAACATTTCTTTTAAATACAAAAATGTTTTGTAAAAGTTATAAAAATATTTGTAACATTATATAAAAAATGTGAGGTTGAGTAAAAATTCTTTTGATCATAAAATGCATTAAGCATTTATTTATTCATACCTTTAAGTGATTAACTTTTCGAAATGGAAATTTACTACTAGTTACTTGTTTACGTTTAATTTCATATTGAACGTTTTTACATTTTGTGATTATCAAAACATAGAGAGGTCAAAAAATATTATTAATGTTTTAGGCAATATTTCTATCAACAAGGGTTTTTTTTCTCCCACTTCTCCCCCTCAGCATTAGCCTTTTTAAAGACTTCTGCTACTTAGAGGAGAAAAGTCATGTCCTTAAATGCTTGTCTTAGATCAGTGACATGTTGAGAGTTAGTAGCAACAAAGGATTGAACATATGTTATTTTATCATAAACAAATTTCATCCCTTTAAGCACTTTCTCTTTGACCGATTTGCCCATTTTTGTCCGGATGACTTTGCTCAGCTCCTTGTGCTAAGTAATAAATCTGTGACTTTCTAGCAAAATGAAGGCATGGAATTTTTGTTCATGGGCTTGCTGACATTGTTTGTGAGCTGATCTTGGAAAGGCTATAAAATCTGTGCTTTAAACATTAGCAATTGTTCTTCTACAGACTTCTGAATAGCTTGGTGGATAGAGGCTTGAATCAGGCTTGGAAGAGTTTCTATGAGGGCCTCTGAGAGAAGACTTGGTAGAAGATCTTTCAGTGTGGTAGTAACAAAGGATGTCACAGAGGACTAAACATCTTCAGATACCTTCTTGGAGATGGTAGACTCTAGGTTATCAACCTTTGTGCTAAGTGTGCGCAGCTCTTCTTGAAGATAACCAAGAGGGTCTGACTTAGCTGGCACATCAACGGAAGCATGTAAGTTATCATCTGATTGAGAGTCTTCATCTTGAGAGTCTGGGGTTTCAAACCCAGATAGAGAGGGAAGATCATCATCAGGCATAGACTGTAACCCAGAGTCAGAGTCAGAATCAGCATCCCTTGACTTTGTCGGATCATATGGTTCAACATTCAAAAAAGTGATCTGAGCGTCATCATCAGGCTGGCTTGGCTGAAACCTCTTGATAATTTTGATCTCAGACTCTGTGTCATATGGAGTCTCTAGCTTGTCTTGAGCAGCCTGATTCTGCTGATCAATTTCATCCATGATTTGCTCAAATGTGACATCCCCTATGGATTCTAATCTAGGCGCTTTTACCTCCTCCTAAACTATTTGGTCTAGTACCTGCATAAATGTGTTAGTTGAAAAAGTTGAATTTGTAATGAAGGGTAGGATCGCCATTCGTTGCCCCTAAGAAGATTAGGTGTGATTATTGAGTCCCCTCAAAAGTCTAAGACTTTAGGACTCTTTTCATTAGTTAAAGGACCCCTAAGTCTGAATGAGGTTCAGTTCATACAGGGGTCGAATTTCAGGCATAAATGGGTTAATCCAGCAAAGTCTAGAGTTTTTAGAGTCAAACATCAGGCATTTTTAGCCTTTCAGTATCATCCCCTGAGTGCAGACACAATGTGTATAGAATATTTAGTAATTTAAGTGCTGACTCTGACTCTCTATTGGGTCGGGGGTAGCCTTTAACTTCACCACTCTCTCCTAGAGAAGTTTGAGAGTGGTTGTTTGTAGTGCCCTTTATATCTAAAATACTATTACCTTTTCGGATTTAGCGGTCTCATTAATTAAATGAAAGGAAGAGATGATGGATGAGCTATTGTAGCATATTGGTAAAACGTGTGTATTGTGTGGGTGAGGTCGTGGGTTTGAGGTTGGTTAACACCATTTTTTTACAATTTGTTTATTTTTGAAATCTAAAAGCTAAAACTTAAAGAGGACACTTATTTAAGCTACTTTAATGAAACAAGCACTAACTGAAACCTAGAAATGTAGTGCTTCAAAAGAGCTTTTGAAAGTCTGTCTTCAGTAAGTGGGCTTTTAAGCTCACTTTTTGCTTTGTGGTTTTAACTAAAGCTTGCACAAAGCTCGATTAAGCTCAAATTACAAACCAAAAACTGTTCTAAGCAGCTTATAATGTCTACAAGCTAGTTCTAATAAGCTTATTTGGCCACTAACACTCTACACTATCTGAATTTGAAGATCAAAATGCTAAACTTAGGAAACAATTCAAAAGGCGCAATTTTAAGAAAAGCTCAAATGCTAAATAAGCCAAGTCAGAGGCTGAGCTTATGAGAACTAATTAACCTAACTATAAGCTATAAATTCAAACAAGAAATTCAGTTACTACAACTTAAAATTCTAAAATTAAAGAGGCTAAATTCTATTACTACTGTTTTGGTATTTATGAGATTTTTATGACTTTTAAGCTAATTTTAACTAAGTAATTAAGCTAGAAAATAAAAAGCAAGCCCTAAACTATATTAAGCTATATGTAATCTATGGACTTACTAATTTTGAAAGTCTAAAAACTATTTTAGCTATCCTAAATATGATCAAAAGTTCAGCAGTACTTAAACTGCTATTGGTTTGCTGATGCACTTGACAAGAATGCAAGAACCAAAATGCAAGTAACCTTTGTGGTTACTTCTGCACTTGATACACTCAATTAGAGTGTTAAGACACAAAACAAGCAAAAATCAAGCCTTGGAGGGCTTGGATCAAATTTTAACAAGCTAGAAAGAAGAAAAAGTAACCTAGTGCTGGGCACCACAAATTAAGCCTAACTTTTTGATTTTTGAAATTCATAAACTTTTTAAAATCTCTTTTTTCTAATAGTGTTAAATGAAAAACTAAACTAACTCAAAACAATTTTCAAATTCCTCTGAACTTTTAGAGGTTAAATCATGCTATTCCAAACACCCCTTAATGCCTATGACATAACTGAATTAGCTTGAAATAAAAACTAGTGATTGAAACCTTATAATCAGAGAATAACAAGCTTATTAAAAGCTTAATCAATAGATTCTAACTTTTTACTTAAGCTAGAAAAAGAACTATCTACAAACTTATGCTACTATATTTTTGGTTTTTGAGATTTTTAGACTAAATTTAGAAAAACTAAGATCTAAATCTTTAAAGCCAAGAACAGATGAAAATTAATGACTAATAAGCAAAATAAAACATAGATAAGCAACTAGATAAGTAGTTAAGTAAAGCTATTAAGCAATTTATCACATTATCTTAAACTAATAAGCAAGTTTTTAAGCTAAAGTTAACAGGAACAAAGAATTAAAAAAAACTTACTTAAAACTTCAGCTAAACGGAAGTTTAAATGCTCATAGATCTTATCAACAGCTCTAGCTTATCCAAGGATAAGCCAATAAAGTCCATGGGATCCCTTCCATTATTGGATCCCCTTCCAAAAGCTTTTAAGTCCAAAGTAGTAAAGGTATTAGTTAATTTTATTTATTTAAGTAGATTAATAAGACTGAATTGAGCTCTATCACTAGCTTAGAGACTAATGAGAGCTATTGAGTAGCTTATGAACATTAGCTTATTATTTGAAGAGAAGTAAGAGCTTATGAATGAAAACAAAAGAGCTCATGACAGATTATTTAAGAGTAAAACTGAATTTCATTAATATAAAACTTGATTACATAACTTGAAAAGAAAATTACAAAAGCTTTAAAGTGGAAATTACATAAGCTAACAATTAAGCTAAAATTCTAATAATAAAAAAACCACTCCTTGTGTGTGAAGTGTGAAGGGTTTTTATAGCCAGCTGCTGAAGGTTCTAGTCCGTTGCTTGCATACCACGCCCCTTCTAATCTCTGCCATTGGGATTCTTCTCAATGATTGATCACCATTCTCACCATTGGATCATTTGATTACTCACACGGTATTGCCTGCAGTGGCCATACGTCATATGAGATACATTGTGCTTCATTGTGAGTGGAATACACGTGTAAAACCCATCAATTTGTGCTTTATTCATTTGCCATCGTGTCATTACTTTGTGGTATGACCTTATGAGGTGTTTTGATGATGTATAACTATGCAGCATGTATTTGACGTCATTTATTTATCCATTATGCCCTTTATTTTAGTAAATGCCCTTGAATTTGAACACGTGGTTAAATTCTAGAAGACTGATGAATAGTACCCAAAGATTTTTCTTTGCGACACAATTTAACTGAGGGGGTAAAAGGGTATACTTTGTGATATGGCAAACTAGGTCCCATCTTCTTTTGAAAGTGTAAAAAGAATAACACTATCCATAGTGTTTTATCAACTTCCAATATGGGCATCTTCTGTCCTGGACACCCAACTTTTATTAAAAGAGGGTTATGGTTTAGGGTTTTTTTAGGTCGAGGGGGTGAAGGTAATAGGGCTTGGACTTTTTGGACTTTGGATCCGGGTGAGGTTTTTATGGATAATGGGTCCATTTAGACTTCAAGGACCATTTGTGTAACTTTGGAAACTTGAGGGACTAGGTTTGTAACTTTGGATCTTTGTCCTTTTGTGGTTTTTTCGACTAAGTTGGACTAAGGGTTGACTTTTCTTGACTTTGGCTTCCGGCTCTTGCACACTCTTCCGTTTCTCGTGTTCGTGTTTGCCCGTTTTTGACGATTTTCTTGTGATTTTTGTCTTATCCGTACCTGCATACACAAAACATAAAAACAAGTATATCTTTTCCATTTTTAGTATGTTTTTTGGTCATTTAGGGTCATTTTTGGTGTAAACGGATATGTGTAATTTACACCTATCAAAATTCCCCAAACTAAACGATTGCGTGTCCTCACGCAATATTACATGCCTTATAACCAAATACCTCAAAACTTCCCCAAACTAAACCTTTGAAAAGTAGCAAAGATTTTTGTTGAGAGAGTGGTATGAGTTTAAATACACATACCTTTTACCTTTAAAAACAAGTTAAAATAACCAAAAACGGACTTAAAATGCCAAAAATATGCTTGTTTTGCTAATTGTGTTGTGCAGGAACGGATATCTAAGAAAATGACGAAAAACGAAGCCAAAACGACAAAACCGGACACGGAATGGAAAAGGAATAGGTGGGAAAAGACAAAGTCAAGACCAAGCCCAAGTGTCAAAAAGTCAACCCAAGTCAACCCCGACAAATCCAAAGGCCACAAGGGCTAACCCTGCCAACCCTAGAAAGTGATACACCACAAGGACTTGTGGTGTAATAAATTATATAACCACGGGGGGTATTTTCTGTCAAATCCCCAAACTATCATAAACCAAGGACTAAAATTGCAAGGATAAGAATATACTTGAGGGACCAATTGTGACAAAAGCCCAAACCCTCACCCCACGTTTGAAACACTGTATATCTTCACCATAAATTTCCCGCCCAATTATAAACCCCACCTCTGTCACTTCCCCCCTCCTCGTTTACTGTTCATAAACATCCAAAACCATCACCAACACTTACCCCCCCCCCCCACATAGGTCAATGAACAGCTTGGCAATCCTGTGGTTCACCATTGGCCAATGAAAATCAAGGGTGTTGATTAATTTGAGTGGGCAGCAAGCTAAATGAAGGGCCAGGATTTGTTTGTGTTTTCTACACACTCACAACAAGCACAAGAGCGGGTAAATGTCTCAGCAAACAAGCACAACAAGTAAAGACAAGACCAAGACCCAAACCCTAGCTTATTTGCTATAAAAGCTTTTGTAAGCCCTTGAGGCAATAGTTAGTTTTTCAGTTAGTTTTTAGTGTGTTTTTTAGCTCAGTTAAAAGTTTTTAATTTACTTGTACTTGCATTCTTCTTTTTAATGAAAATTCAGTTTATCTTTAACATTGTGTTCTAAGTTTTATACTAACTTGTGCTTCTTTAAAAATCATATAAGTTCTTAATATAAACTTTATAATCTGTTTTTAAAACCTTTATACAAAAATTTAAGAAAAGTAGAAAAGGGAGAAAGAAAAAAAGTTACTGTTTGATAAAGGATGAATGAGCAAACAAGGATGGCTCATTGGTTGCTTAGTGTAGCTTGTTTATAAGCTAATGGGTAGGTTTTAGAGCTTATTTAGGTATTCAAAATCCTGTTTTGAGCAAGGATCAAGGTATGCTTTCTCTTTAAATTTTTGCTTAAAATTTACTATAGCATTGCTTATTTTCAGCTTATTAATGGCTTATTGTGCTTATTTATGTTTAATGATGCTTAAAAATACCTTTTAGTTGTTCTTGTATTATTTCATTTTCATTTGCTTAAAAACTGTCTAATATAGCTTATTTCTGTCATTAGCTTATTAGCTTTTTAAAGTGCTTATTTGTTCTTGCTTTTCACTTTTTATTACTTAACCTTGCATGTTCAGTAGTAGTCTTTAAAAATTTAGTGTTTAATTCAGTTTTTATAAAGGTTAAAATCGTTTTTAGAATATTAAGGGGTGTTTGGGTTAAGTCTAAAATGGGTCAAAAAGGGAATGACATGGGTTGCTGTCATAAGGCCAACTTTGGCTTAAGTCATTAAGCCAATTAGAGTCTGTTTTCTAAACTTTTTAAGTCAAAAAAATGTTTTTCAAGGTTTTCTCATTATTCTCTCACAACTGTGGGATTTTAAGAAGTATTAAGTGCTTATTTGTTCAAGGTTTAGTAAGCCTGAAGTTGTAGTCTAGAATTATGTCATTTGTGTGTGCAAAAACCATCTAGCCAAAGACTTAAGGAGTTCATTGTGTTTTGAACAAATTCTGTCAAAAAAAAATTTGAGTTTCAAAAGATAAAAATGCCATTTTCAACTGCAAAAACCAGATTGTAAATGATGTTTTCAGCTCTTAAATCTTTGAGCATAAGCTCTTCATAAGCCAATTTTTATCTGTTCACCATTTATTTTTCATTTAGAGCTTATTTGACAGCTTATTTTAAGCTGTCAAATTAAGACCCCTTGTTTTAGCTTAGTTGCCCTGGTGCTAGACACCATTTTTAAGACCATCTTTCTAGCTTATTTGTCCTTAAGCCCCTAGACCTTTTAGCTTATTTAGATTACCCCTAGGTCCAGCTATAAGCCCTAACAAGCTCAGACCTTAGGAAGCCCTCTAGGTAGCTTATTTTTAAGCTCAAAGTAGGCTTTTGAACTTTTTCTAGCATAGTGTAGGATATAGCTTATTTTTCTTTCCAACTTATTTTGTGCTTTTTAATGGCTGTTTTTGTGTCCTTAGTTGCTTATTAAGTGTGTTAGTGGCCTGAGTTTGCTTATTGATCACTCTCATTGCTTATTTGTTCCCAAAAGCCAAAAGAAAAAGCCAATTTTCACCCTAGCAGTACTAACTCCAAAGTTAGTACTGCTGAGTGCTTAAGCCAAGTTCTGGCTTATTGGGCTTCTTCCCATTGCTTATTTTTGTTCCCAATAGTCCTTAATGATGGTGTGTTAAGTTGTGTGTGCTTATTTGTCTTTTTCCATTGCTTATTTTGTGTTAACAGTCAAAAAGATTTAGCCATTTAAGCCTTAAGCTTATTTAGTCTTTCTGTCTAGTTTAAGCCCTTTTCAGCTTATTTAGTTGTAGATTTTAGTTCCTAGTGCTTATTTAGGATTAGGATAGACAACTTCTTTCAGCTTCTTAGTTCAAATTCTAGCTTATTAGTCCAACAAGTCAAAAAGGAAAAGCCACTTTTGCCTTAAAAGCTTATTTAAGCAAACTGTCCAAAGAAAAAGCCCTTTTTCAGCTTATTTATAAGCAATCTCAAAAAGTCGTAGTTATAAAAATTGTTAAGCTCAAGGAGCTTAACAAGTTTGTTTGAAAAAGTTTAAAAAAAAAAAGGGGAGATAAGGGGTGACCCGGGTGAGCAAGACTCGAACCTGGGCCTCTAACCTCAATACACCCCTTTTTTATAACACTTCCTTACCGCTGTGCCCTTGGGTCTTTTCTGAAAGACTCTTGGGCACTTAGTTATTTAAGGGTGTTTTAACCCTTTAAGCTATAAGCTGTTTCCAGCTTATTTTCGGCTTATTTATAAGCCGAATTTTGGGGTTCTTATTTTTCGTAGGATAGTTGTAGTGCAAAGTATTTTAGGTAAATTTTTCAGAATTTTTAAAAATAGTTTAGTATTTTTTATAATTTAATTTAGTTAAAAGTTTTAAAAATTCATAAAAAATATAAAAATTATCAAAAAAATATTTTTCTTTTTTAGAAAATTTTCTTTAGTCATATACTACGTAGGAAAAATATAAAAACTTTCGTAGGGTTAAATTTTCAATCTTTTGATTTTTAAAGAACGGGGCTCGGGTACGGATTTTGTCTTGACTCGTTTTTGGGTCAAACGACCTCCGTTTTCAGTCTAGTCTTTTTCATTCTTCGTTATTAGTCCCCTAGAGTAGTTTAGAAGTGAAAATTTCTTTGTAGGGTTAATTTTGAAGATTTTAGGTTTTGGACCCTTTGTTCGGGATTCGTGCTCTCGTTTTTTAGCTTAATTTCATAATTTTTAGGTTTTTCTTAATCGTTTTTATTTGTTATTGTTTAACTTAGCTTTCCACACTCTCAAATCATTTCTCTCATTCAAACTCCAATCTTTCGACTGTATCGATTCTCCAGTCCAGCCTCGTTGGGGATAAACGACCCGGGAACATTCTATACTACTTCTCGGTTTCATTGATTGTTTTTAGATTATACTTATTATATATATTTTATTATATATATTATATATATTTTAAGAACCAATCAAATTTTTGGCGCCGCTGCCGGGGAGGTTGTGAAACCGATTATCGTTACGTTTGGCCAGTTGTGTTTGAATCTGTGAATATTATCATATATAAAAAAAACAACCCAAAAAGTACAAAAATATTTTCATTTTCTTTTTAGTATAATTATCATTTAAAGAAAAACTAAAAAAAAAAACCAAAAATATAAAAACATTGTCTTTAATTATAAATAAAATTCACAAATTGGTAAAAATACCAAAATATAATATTCTCAATTGAGGTATTATCATAATAACTTCCGGTGAACTTGTTGGTTCCCAACTCGAACAAAAGATTTAAAAACTTGCCTTTTGTGTCACTTGCGAGGTACGGTTCACCTTTTAAAAGATAAACAAACTATAAGAGGGGTATAAGGCGGGTTGTTCCGAGGAACTACGACCCTAAAGGAAAAAGGTTTTTAATAGCTTCGCGCTTTCCTATTCCTCCGCTCCTTTGTGCGTTTTTCTTTTCGAAGAGTTACCGAGAAGCTTGTCGATTATCAGGTTTAAGTTGTCTTTTTCGTTGTCCGTTATTAAAATAAATTGTGAATTTACTTTTGATAAACCAAAAAGAACAAAAAAAGAAGATGAAGCGGTATTGGCATTCACAAATTTGGAGAGCATGTCTGTTAAATTGGCTATTTGATTTTGTAAACCTTGGCCCTGATTTTGCATGTTTCTCAATACAGCATCATTAGGCGCTTGACGATAATTCTCAAAATCGGTCTTTGAAACACCTTGCACTTGGGGAGCAGGAGCTTGATAAGGTTAAGCTTGGTAAACTGGTGGTTGAAAAGTTGGAGGTTAATACACTTGTCCTTGGTAGAAGTGATTCCACGGTTTTTGATTGGTAAATTAGGTTCCTCGATTGTGGTTAAATTTATTTCCCATTGATTCAATTAAAATGTTTTGATTGTTTTGAATCGAGGACAACCAAGGAGGCGAATTTGGTTGCAACATGCGGAAGTCCTAAAATTTTGTATTGCCATGCTTAAAATTGGCTGCAGAGCTTGTGAAAACGTACTCTTGAATGTTGTCCTAATAAATGTTACCATTGGTGGCTGGACATTTTCTATAAAACAATTGAGCACCTCACACAAGTTACACTACTCTGCTCAACCAACCGCTGTTTTAAACGGGGGCGGGAGCTTGGCTGTTTGCTTTTCGACAATCATTAGTCTTCTTCATGTTCCTTAATTCGAAACTCGTTAGTAAGAGCAGGCAACATCTGGTAAATTCCGGGAGTAGATGAATTTACCGAACTCACTTTGGCAACGACTGCCTTGTTTCGTGAATTACGAACCTTTGATTTACTCTCGATAATTCTCAGAATCACGAGGCTTCTTATCCAAAAAGTGTTTCCACCTGCAGCAGAAATTCAATGAAATCTGATCATTAGCATTAAAGGAAGGCATTGTAAAAACGAATCTAGCTGATGTTTCAGAAAATCCCATGATGGGGCGATGCTCCGAAGAAGGTCATAAATCGATCCCAATCCTCTAAAACGTTCGTCAATCTTTGTTGAATCTCGTGTTTCATTTCGAAGATTTTGTCATTTTTGAGGAGGAAAGAATTTGATTTTTATTGAATTTTGAAACCAAGGAGATCATCCCACGTCAAAATTGATCGAGAAGGTTCTTTTTCTAGCCAAATCCGGGCTGAACCTTCAAGAGAAAATGGAAAAAGCATAAGCTTAATTGACGTGCTCGGGACATCCGGGAATCTCATCGTTGAGGTAATCTTATTGAAGTAACGGATGTGAGCATGGTGATCCTCTTTTATCATGTCCGAAATCTGCTTGTTTTGAACAAGATTGATCAAACCATGCTTCAACTCAAAATTAGCATTGATTTCAGGAATTACAATTGCATCCTCGTACCCCTCGGTGGGTGCTTGGAGCAATTGAGGCATAGTCCGGTTATCATCCATCGGAACTAGGGGAGGAGCTTGTTGTTCAAGATTAGAAGAAGGTTTAATAAAAGACGGTGGGCTTGATTTGTTGTTGGTGAAGAATTACGAGACCTTGGGAAACGAGTGCGCATGCACTAAAAAGGAAAATTTACACTAATTTTTTTTTGTTCTTTTTGGTTTATCAAAAGTAAATTCACAATTATTTTAATTAACGGACAACGAAATAAGACAACTTTAAACCCTAATAATCGACGAAGCTTCTCGGTAACGTCTTCGAAAAGAAAAAAAAAACGCACAAAGGAGCAGTAGGAATAGTGAAAAGCGCGAAGCTATTAAAAACTTTTTGTCCTTTAGGGTCGTAGTTCCTAGGAACAACCCCGCGACCTTAATAGCCCCTCATTTGAGTTTGTTTATCTTTTTAAAAGGTTACCGAACCGTCGCAAGTGAGCACAAAAGGTAAGTTTTTTTGGATTCTTTGGTTCGGGAACATATTAATAGATAATACTGTCAGTTGAAAGTACTTATATGTTGGTGTTCTTTTTACCAACTTGATTGTTTTTTTTT
The DNA here is from genome assembly GCA_026074375.1 of Tanacetum coccineum. Classification (NCBI taxonomy): domain Eukaryota; kingdom Viridiplantae; phylum Streptophyta; class Magnoliopsida; order Asterales; family Asteraceae; genus Tanacetum; species Tanacetum coccineum. The sequence continues at coordinate 19,569 of BQNB010093037.1, forward strand.
ATGATAATAGAAAGACAAAGTTTTTATCTTTTTGGTTTTTCTCTTTTTTTTTATTGATGAATTATACTAAAAAGAAAATGAAAATATTTTTGTACTTTTAGTTTTTTTTTATAAAGCCAATAACTTCAAGAATGAAGGATGTTCCAAAACTAGGGTTTTCAAACAGGTTTTTAATGGATAATCGACTCACAGAGCCTCGCCCGGGCAGCAGCGGCGCAAAGATCGATTATTGGTTTTTAAAACTATCCCTTTATATATATAATATAAAATAAAATTATATCTAATAAGTTATATCTAAAAAATAATGCAATGGAAACACGAGAAGTAGTATAGCAATATTCGCCGGGTTTTTTCCCCAACGAGGCTGGGCTTGATTATCGGTTCAATCGGAAAATTGGAGTTTGAATGAGATTAATGATTTGGGAGTTTAGAAAGCTAAATTAATCAATAATAAGCAAAAACGATTAAGAAAAAACCTAAAACGAATTATTGAAATTAAACTGAAAAAAACGAGAGCAGGAATCCCGAACACGGGGTCAAAAACCTAAAATCATAAAATTAACCCTACAAAGAAATTTTTAGACATCTAATCTACTCGAGTGACTAAAAATGAAGTTTAAGAGAAGAGACTAAGACGAAAACGGAGTTAAAAACGAGCTTAAAAATGAGAAAAACAAAAAAGCGGGGTCGAAACCCGTTCTTTATAAAAGGATCAGAATTTTGCAAAAAACACCCCTAACGAAAGAATTTTCTAATTTTTCTTAGGTGAATACTGATAAAATAAAATTTTCTAAAAAAGAAAAATATTTTTTTGATTTTTATTTAATTAATTATAATTAAAAAAACAGTTTTTAATTAAAATAAATGATTAAAAAAGTAGTCAAGGCGATTATGGAACATTAGTGAAAAATTTAGGGAAAATAAGTTACACGACAAAGATCCTAAGAAAAAAAATGCGAAAATTGGAAAAACAAACTTATTACAATAAGCTAAATGGTGGCGTTGGGCTTATAAGGGCTAAATGGGCTTAATATTATTTAATTTAATAACCTCTTCCGGAATGGAAGCTATTGTGCACAACGATAGATTGTTGTTATAGAAAGTGTTGTTGATTTGGTGATGTTCCGTAGTTCGAGTCTTGCTCACTCGGGGGTCTCCGCCTAATCCCAACGCTTTTATTCCCTCATCTTTTTAACAATACTTTTTGACAAAGACAAAAAATAAGCCAACTTTAAAAAAAGAATAAATTGTAGTAAACTTAGAAAAAGCACTGTATTAAGCTAAAGAAAGAGTCAGAGTAGAGCTAAACTACATCTAAAGGACATTTTGTCCTAACTGTTTGGCTTTTTTAGACAGCAAGCAATGCAACTGAGAACTTGAAAATAAGCATATCATGAGGACACTAACTACTCTATATACTCACTTAAGTAACAAAAATAAGCAAAAGAAATATGCAGGCATAAGCTAAAACAGACAGAAAAAGACTAACGAGCAAAAACACTTAGAACAATTTACTAAAATACAACTAAGTCTAATTTAAAGACCCTACTTGCGAAAACAAATAAGCTAAAATAAGCTTAAACTTTAACCTAATAAGCACCTTAAACCTAAATCAGGACTAAGCCAATTAATAAGCTTAAAAGCTTCAATAAGCAAAAAAAATAATACTCCCAACAGAACAAACTTTTTGTTAATTTATGTAACTGTTAGGTGAAAATCCCAAATGAGCTTTTTCTAGCTTAAAAATAAGCCACCTAGAGGGACTTTTGGCTTCCTGGCTTATAGTAGCTTAAAGAGCTACTTAGAGGCTTTCTAGAAAAGCAAAGAGAAACCTAGGGTTTTTAACAACAAATAAGCAAGAAAAAGGGTTGAGAAAAACTGGTTTTGCACCAAGGGAGATTTTCTCAAAGGCAAAGGGCAAAAAAAACTAGCTTAAAAATAAGCTGGCAAATAAACTTGAAAATTAAAATAGAGTTAAAACAGATGGACACAAGCTCCTAATGAGCTTGTGCTCCAATTTTTAAAAGCTAAAAAACAAAAATCAAGCGCTGCTGATATTTGTGGATCAAAGAAAGTTTCAGACATGAAAAGCTGTAATAAAACCTAGGACAGAATTTTGAATAAAAACCAAGATAAATTAAGGAACACTTCAGAGCACTAAAAGCAAGTCCAAACCAATGCTTAAAAGCTTGGTTTGGACATTTAATTCCACAATTTTAAGGGCTTTATAGAAAAAACTTAAAAACAGACTTAGGAACTAAAAAAACTTTTGAAAATAGCTTAAATAAGCTAAGATATAGCTTTACAAAGTTGACTCAATGACCCAAAAAGATTTTAAAACTGTTTTGACCCATTTTATCCCTTAACCCAAACACCCTTTTAATTTATGAAAAGGGCTATTTCCACTATGAAGAACTAGTTTAAGCTGAGATACATAAAAACAGATGAAGCATAAGGTAAAGTAAGATCAAATAAGCAAATTTTAAATAAGAATAAGCACTAGGATAAGCAATAGAAAAATAAGCAGTTTTAAGAGCAAATTAAGATGATAAGCTATAACCTAGAACAACAAAGCAATAGAACATTGAACAAGTGAACAAAAAAAAAAAAAAGCATAATGAGCAATAAGAAGCAGAAAAAGAAAGAAATCAATGTACACTAGAAGGTTGAGCTACAGAGTAACAGACTGAGAAAATAGGAAAACTTACTTTTCCCGTTCTCCTAAAACAGGTAAATAACAAGTCTATACAAGCTCCAGCTTGTATAAAACAAGCTGGTAGGGTTAACAAAAGCTCTTCCCTTAGCTAGCTTTTCATCCAAGATGAGTCCGCTGAGGTATTTAGGGGATTGATTCTTTTTTTGCGTTTTTTGTATTACTTTTTATATTTCTTAACTATTTAACATTTTAAAACAAAAGCAGATTATGAGAGGCTTAAAAAAAACCGTGTATGAGAGCTTTGAAAAACTTAGTAAAACTTGATCAGAATGGAGCTTAAAACAGATTTTTCATTAAACAAAAGTAAAAATTTTCACTAAAAAATTCAAATCATTACAAATTAAAGATTACACTGATAAGAATTAAGAATAAGTAAAAAAAACTACTGAATACTAAAAGCAATATGCCAAAAACGGCGTACAATAAGACCTAATTTATACGACACTCATGACGCTTCTAGGTCTTCTCTCTCTTGTCATGTGCTTTCTTTGTTTGAACGAAGAAAAACACAAGTGTGTTTCTTTGTGTGAGTGAAAGCTCAACATGCAATCTAGCCCTCAAATTTAAGTAATAGCCCAAGTGAATTATCATAGCATTTGATGATTTGTAGCCAATGTTGTTGAGGGGATTGCAACATGGCTTTTGACCATGTGGGGGTGGGGTTTTTGCTAGTGGTGATGGTGTTTGGAGGATGCTAGGAAAGCAGGAAACGAGGTGGTGAGTGACAGGGAAGGAGAGGGTGGGGTTTTGGTGGGGAAGGACATTGATAGAGATGAAACATTAGTTTTAATCTATTTAAATGGGGACAAGGGTAAGTTTGTAGAAATGGCAAAAATAACCCCTCAAGCTTTATATCTCTTTTGCAAAATTCGTCCTTGTGGGGTTTATAAGTTTCAGGGTTTTGGCAGTTTTGGTCCCCCATGGTTATATATGGTTTTACAAATTTTGTCCTTGTGGGTATAACAATGGCTAACAGTTGGGCTTATTCATTGGGCCGGTTATAATTATGAAAGGAAATGGGCCTTTTAAGGTCTTCATTAAGTATACTAATGGGCTTATCCGGCCCATTAGATGGGTACGGGTGGGCCCATTAAGTATTCTTCGATGTCGGCACCGGTTTTGACCGCTGATTTTTCCGGGTTGTCTTTGACTTTGACTTGACTTTGTCTTTTCACGCTTTTCCATTCCGTGCTCGATTTTGTCCTGTTTTTTGGCCTTGATTTTTCGTTCTTTTCTCCTGAGTATCCGTTTCCTGCACAAAATAAGTGAAAATAACGAAATGCAATGTATTTTTTACGGTTTTGGTCTTTAAGTCTGATTTTAATGGTGAAGGTAGTAAGGAGTAATTAAAACGCATACCACATTCGAGTATATGGACGTTACACACAATGATACTTCGTCCGAGAGTTCGCCAACACATCATGGGGGAAAAATGTGTATATTTCGTGGACTTAATTGACTTTGAGGTTACCCATGTTAACTTCAGGGGTGGAAGTAATGTATACACTTCACTAAGAATGGTTTGTGAAGTATTCTGCAAACGTGAGAAGAACAATTGCTGATTTCTCGCATGCACCCCTGAACAAATATTCACCAAGCCCTAATGACAAGAAGCAGTGGTCGTGAGTGTGGTTTGACTTCTAAAAGAATTCCGCGTGCAAAACCTGTATTTTGATACAAGTTAAGATTGTCGTCAAGCTACATCAATATTCAAAATCTGCTCAAGATAGGGATGTGGTTTGTGGGGGGAAGCTAATTCAAGAAACTTCAACAAAAAGGAGCCTATGAATAAAGCTTGTTCAAGATATGCTGCATGGATTGGGGGGAATTTAAATCCGAACTCATGCATACTTAACAAATGTTTCCTGTAAAAGTAAAGACACTGAAGATCCATAGCTTGGAGTAAAAGTTCAAGACCATGGATAACTCAGAAGACTTCTCAGCTTTGGAAGCAGCGCTTTGGAAAGACTTTATTTGGTTGTTTATTGTACCTGATAGGAACATTGTAAGTAATTCCGTATGTCCACATATTGGGGGAAGATTGTTAGCCCTAAAATATGGTGACTAATCCGGAATTACATTTATCATTTATAGTCGTGTCGGGTTAGTTTATCTAGTCAAGCCCAGGACTAAAAATACCCCCTCTATACTTCCATGGAGGGGTAGAAGTTCACACTTGTAAAAGTGTGTGTGTGTGTTTTTCTCTTTTCTCTCTAGCACACATACAACTTCTCATATATCTTATTTCTTTTTCTCTCTATTACAATGGCTAAATTTCTCTTTCACTTTACCATACCTCCAGATCTTGATCTAGGGTGAATCTTATGTTTATCAATTGGCACCAGAGCACAGGGGGAATCCGTGTTGTTTATCAACTGATTTTATGGTGAATAACACTCAACCTGTTTGGACTTGTTATGATTGTGGTGAGCAAGTTCATACTAGGAACCGATGTCTAAAGAAGATTAAGTAAGAAGAAGTTAGAGAAGTTCATGGCCGGGCTTATGCTATTAAGGATGCTGAGCCGCAAGGTTTGAATGTGGTTACTGGTACGTTTCTGCTCAATAACCAATATGCTTCTGTTTTATTTGATTCGGGTTCCGATAGGAGTTTTGTGAACACTAGATTTAGTTCATTGCTCGATATCAAACCGATTAAAATAGAGGATAGTTATAAGGTAGAGTTAGCTGATTGAAGGATAGTTAGTACGAACATTTGTTTTAAAGGTTTTGCGACTTTAGAGTTTAGTGAAACCACAATTTTATTGAATTCGATCTTTGCCAATTGAGCTTGGTACGTTTGATGTCATAATCGGTATGGATTTGGATTGTCAAGCACTAGTGCCATTATCGGTCTGTGGTGATAAATTTTGTTCGTAGCACTTATGTGAATAAGACGCTGATAGTCGAGAGTGTGACAAAGGGTGTCTCGATAGAAGAGTTAAATATTGGTATTAAGTCCGTAAGTAGCGTCGATCGTGGGTGGTAATTTGTTTTTGGCATACGTGATGGAAAACCATTCGAAAGAGAAATAAATGGAAGACATGCCTGTAATTCGTGATTTTCCTAAGGTGTTTCCTGAGGAGTTGCCAGGACTACCACCGCCGAGGCAAGTAGAATTTCAAATTGATCTAGTATCGAGGGTTGCACCTGTTGCACATGCACCATATAGATTGGCACCGTCTGAGATGAAAGTTGTCGGTACAATTGCAAGAGCTATTGGAGAAGGGATTTATTCGTCCGAGTTCATCACCGTGGGGAGCACCAGTTTGTTTGTGAAGAAGAAAGATGGATCTTTTAGAAATGGTGTCATAGATTTAATCCGAGTATGAACAAGTTGACTTCAAGAATCATATCCTCTTTCGAGAAATTGATAAATTTGGTTATACAACTACAAGGTTCGAGCATGTATTATAAGATCTATCTGCGATTAGGATATCATCAGTTACGCATTAAATAGGAAGACATTCCAATTACTGCATTTAGAACTCGTTATGGTCACTTTGAGTTCCAAGTAATGCCGTTTGGACCGACTAATGCGCTTGCTTTGTTTATGGACTTAATGAACCGAGTATGCAAGCCATATCTTGATAAGTTTGTCATAGTGTTCATCGATGATATTTTGGTTTATTCCAAGGACGAAAAGAGCATGGAAAGCATTTGAAGATTATTTTGGAGCTGCTTAAGAAGGAGAGATTGTACGCCAAGTTTTCAAAGTGTGATTTTTAGCTAGATTCGGTACAATTTCTTGGTCATGTGATTGATCGTAATGATGTTTATGTTGATCCTGCCAAGATCGAAGCCATTAGGAATTGGGATGCACCAACGACGCTAACGAAGGTGAGATAATTTCTTAGATTGGCTGGTTATTATCAGAGGTTTATTCAAGGTTTTTCTTTGATTTCTAAGCCACTGACTAAGTTGACTCAGAAAGATAAGAAATACGAGTGGGGAAAAGAAGAAGAGGAAGCTTTTCAGACACTAAAGCAAAAGCTGTGTAATGCACCAATCTTAGCGTTGCTCGATGGAACAAAAGATTTCGTGGTTTATTGCGATGCGTCGCTTAAGGGTTATGGAGCCGCTTGATGCAAAGAGAAAAGTGTCACACCCCGTAAATTCCTGGTTAGTATTCCGACCCACTCCGGTCATCTACTTTAAATTTTATTCGTTACGTTTAAATTTGG
>BQNB010093038.1:0-26467 GCA_026074375.1 Tanacetum coccineum
AATTTTCATGGAGACCATATGCCATTGGTGACTGCAATGCTTCCTCCTCCTCAAGCTGCCATTGCAGCTGGTACATCCGGGGAGGCAGCACCACCCAACCCTCAGACTGACCATGAGACTGTTACAGACCCTGTGCACCTAACTGCTTCTTCTCATGATCATGGACCAACATCACCAAGACCAACACCCACTACTCCAGCTGCTCAAATAAATAAGCCAGTTTCAAAACCACCCAGCCCAATCCTAACTTCTCCTCATGCTCAAGTGAGTCAGCCGGGTCCATCTTCTGACCCTCATGTTGAGTCTTCTTCAAAGGAGAATGATTCCAATCCTGTCCCTAGGTCCATTGCAGCTCCACCTGAAGGTACAACCTCAGGAGGTGCTGAGGACCTTCTTACTCTAACAGCTTTATCTACTTTAGTATCTGAACATGGGAAGAAAATTGGAAGTTTAGAATCTGAGCTTCACGCTCACAAGCTACTGTTTAAGTATGTGATGGGGACATTGGTAAAGCGAGTGAAGGTTTTGGAGTCAAAACTCAAAGCAAGGGGAAGGAATGTGATTTTAAGTGAATCTGACAAAGAGGAAGATAAGGAACAAGATGTGGACTCTTTGATCAAGCTAGCTAAGGCAGCTGCTTTTGCTTCTGACACTTCTTCTGTTCCTGGTGACACTTCTTCTGTTCCTCCTAGTTCCTCTATTCACACTGATGCATTTGCTCATGGAACTGATGTTCCTACTAGTACTGCTTCTGATTTCTTTGATGAACCCTCTAACAAGGGTAAATCTCCACTGGTGGAGGAAGATCCTTCGATCAAAGAAAGGTCATTTAGACAGATAGAGGAGGACAGGTTAGGAGCAGAGGCTGCAAGGAACCTTTATGAAGAAGAAAAAGCTGAATTGGCTAGAGAACAAGAGGAAATGAAGAAGAAGAGGCAAGAGGATGTCCTAAATTCTGCCAAGTATTACAATGATGCTGATTGGTCCGACATCATGGGACAAGTACATGCAAATAAAGGACTTACTGCTGATCTACTTGGTCCGGATGTAAATGAGGACAACTTTGCGGCGAGGATGGCAGCTATTATTGCTGAAAGGAGAAGAAAGTTTGCTGCTCAAAGGTTCCAAGATAAGCACAATAAGCCAATGACTTATGCACAACAAAGAGATTATATGAGAACCTTTGTCAAAAACCAAAGCTCCACCATCTACACAACAGGTTGGACATTGAAACATGTGAGGTCCTTTTCTGATGATCAACTCAAAGTTGAGTTTGACAAGATCAGACATGCTCTTGATAATCTGCAAGCATAGAACCTACGGAGGTCACTTAAAAGACAAGGTACTGATGTGGAACAACCTGGGTCTAAGAAGTCAAAATCCTCTGCAGCTCCACATACTCCGGTTCCTGCTGCTACTCATCACTCATCTGCTGGTGTTACACCTGATGTACACCAATCACCTTTTGCTGATACTCCACCTGCTACTCCTTCACACTCACCCAAGGCTTCATTACACCCTGATGTTACAACTGATACATATGTTGATCCAACGGTTGCTCCTACACCACCTTTTGCTACACCGGTTTCTAGGTCATCTGGACCTAGGACAAGAAGTCAATCAATTGATGCTGATATCAAGACATATAGCACCAGGAGGAAGTCTCTAGCCTCAAGGAAGATGCCCTCTTCTGAAGTGGATTTGAATGCTCCTGATGAATCCTTCATTCAAGTGCTCACGAATGATGACTCTGATGATTCTGCTGATAATACCGACCCTCTGTTTTGGCATATATTTGCTGCATGGGAAGTTATTCCTACTGGCTTGGGAGATGTAAATGCTTTATACTTCACTGATAAAACTTCCAAATACTTTACTCATCTTCGAGAGATTCTGCACTTGATTGATAGACAGGATCTGTCCAAGTTATATGGAATGGTTGTTAAGCATTATGAAGTCAACCCTCTAGCTGGTAATGGATTGATTTTGTGGGGAGATCTTCATGTTTTGTTTGAATCAACTACTGGTGGTTCAAGTGGTGAAGTTTGGGATGATCAACAGGAATGGGTTATCCACAGCTGGAAATTGTTTCCGTTTTCTGGTGTTCATGTGCTAGAAACGTTTTCTGGCAAGATCTTATACATGTTTGCAGATACACCATATCCTCTTTCTGTTTCACTCATGAAGAAGATGCTGAAACATAAGTTGGAAGTGGAGGTAGATGGTGTCGGGAATGACATGACGTATGCTGTGCAACTGATTAAATTCATCAAGAATCAGCTTGCTTCTAGTGTTCCCTCTGCATAAGTCTGGTACAATGTTACTATCTTGTATATATATTTTTGTTTTGTTTCTTTTGGTATGTATAGTTGTGTTTGTTGCAGGTGTTTTTGGTTGGTTTTTGTGGTTTTTGGATGGCAACACATTGTTCTAAGCTTAAATCCTTTTTGGCTCTAAATTTGTTTTCATGTGATACAATATTTTGGTGCAAAATGGTTTTATGGCACCTTGTTTTCAAAGTTTCTCTTTTGAGGTGCAACATCATTATGGGTATCAATTCCCAGGCCTTATGGCTAGAACTAATTGAACCATGGCTCTCAATTGCCAGGCCTTCGGGCTAGAATTAATTGAGTTTTGGTTTCAATTCCCAGGTCTTGTACCAGAATGAATTGATATAGCTGTAATGGTTTGCTTAAAACCATAGGGTCTCTCAACTGACCAATGTTTCATGTACCAATAAGTTGAGATGGTTTGCAATCCACCATGGGAGTAACCCTTTCTGGGTCCCAAGGATTGTCTAGCCCACAAGCAAACGGCTATGTGGTAAAGGCTATCCAAATCCGTTTATGGCTGTGATGACTTGCCCAAAGTCATATAGTACTCAACCCACTATGATTCAAGTTTGGAGTGGTTGAAAATGGTTCCAATCTTCTATGGCATTAGTTTTTCTAGGACCCAATAGATTGGCTAGCCCAAGAGTTAATGGCTACTTGGTAAAGGCTTCATCAAATCCATTTACTTTCTATGATTCACCTCTCCCCGGAGTTAACACACCATGGGATGTGATGAGAATCGTATGTAACCCTGAATTGATGGATGTTGCTGAGGTGGTCCAAAGTTGGTTGCTGCTGTTTTTGTTGCTGTTTCAATCCTCATAGCTTTCAAGACTGACGATCTATCTAGGAAACTGGAAGTTAACTATGTCAAATTCCAGTTTAGGGGAGGATTGTTAGGTATAATTGTATTTATTAGTTCCTACTGGTAGGTATGTAGTTCCTACTGGTAGAGTAATTGCTACTGTTAGTATTAAAGTTCCTACTGGCAGGTATATAGTTCCTGCTGGTTATATTATTAGTCCTGGTAGAGTAACGTAGTGACTCTGGGATAAGTTCTAGTATGGATAGACATGAGAAGTAATAGATAAACTCATGAAAACGTAATTCTAGGAGAATTAGTTTAGGGTTTCATATCTATAAATGAAACCGCACGGTTTAGGTTTAAGGGGAATTGAACAATCAAGAAACACGTTTACGATTAATAGAAAAGATCCATAGAGGATCAAAGTATTGTTTTTAGTAATTCTTCTTTAGCACTATTGTTTATTTTCCGCATGAACAATAGATTGTTTTGTTAGAGTCTCTCACAGAGTTACTTTTGATTACATTAGTACTCTATATCCTTCACAGGCTTAAAAGATCTATCTAGGGCTTCGACCTACAGTTTGCTTAACCCCTCTTGGGCTCAAAGATAAAAATGACATTGCATGAAACATTAAGCACGATATTTAACTAATTCACACGTGTGCTTTGTCATGAAAATGGTGGGCTCAGTTAAGGAAATGACGTAGTAACTAAATATGTTTTTGCATGTAGATAGAGTAGCTTAACTAAACTTATTTAAGCTCCAAGACTTATTGGTTGGCTTAAGGTTGTTGGTCGAAGCATGGGAAACAAAACAGTGAGTTAATAACTCACTGTTAGATCGAACCAAAGCCCAATAAGGGCAAACCCACTTGCAACTAGAAGAGATTAAATTGTAAGCCCAATTAGAAAGCTTATTAAATTAATGGACCTAGTTATGCCAAGCCCACACCCCTAAAATGCTTATTGGACTCTTATAGAGCCCAACAACCCATTTACTAGGCGTACGACTTATTGAATAAGCTAACAAGTAGAAACAACTTATTTAAAGTTAAAACACTTATTTACAACTTAATATATATGAAAAACTAGTGGGAACCCTTAATAGACCTTATAAGGCTTATCGAAATTGATTCTTGGGCCGAAGGCCAAATTAACACAAAATAAACTCGTTCGAGCTTAATTACGGACAAACAAATTCATGTGGCTTATTTGGGCTTAATAAAATACTTGAGTCACTTTAAATCCCCTTTTGGACCTTTAAAAAGCCTAACGACGGGCATTATTGGCGAAAAGTCCAACGAGCTTAAATATGCTCAACCTAGCTTATGGATACAGCGAAACAGCTTATTCGATTAATTGAAGTTAACAAAACAAATGCCACTCTGTGAATTTATCGGGCTAAAATGCAACTTTTACTAAAGTTATGGACCAAAAGTGTCAAAAACGAAAAACTAAGGGTTAAATCTGCCTATTATCATTTTATAAGGTTGAGGAATGTTTTTGACAGGTTGTAAAATTAGTAGACTTGGAATGTAATTTTCAAATATAAGGACCATAAGTGTTAAAATTGAAATCTAGGAGGGCTAAACATGTAACTTTGAGAAGTTAAGGGTAAACGGTGAAACAAAGAATTTTTATTAAATACGTGACACATGAAATACTTAGGTAAATTATTATTAATAAACATTATACTTATATATAATAAATTATATATAAACGTACGTCCTTCCGAGAGCCAACCACTAGAAACTTTTCCTTAAAACATTAAAAGCCGCCACACAAGCAACAATAACATGTCGTTATGTAAATTACAATGTCATTGTAATTTATACATTGAGTCGTTAGCCTAAACTTGTAGACTAAGACTTGCCGTACTTACTTAGGTATTTGACGGTGCCACTCATTTGTCATACTTTGGTGCATTTGCAATTCAAGAAGAACTACCGGCTAAGGTGAGTTCATAGCCCCATGTTTTACTATATCAATGATTTACAACTTTTGGGGTGAGAAACATGCTTTGTTTTACAAATTGGACGTAAGTGTACATTTTATCATGATTACGTGTTTGCCTAAGTAGCGATAACCCTCTGAGCCATGATCATAACTGGTCAATTACTTTGTTTGTAGAGCGTGAAATATGTTACTAAATAGATCTTTTTGGGTTAAAATTCCCAATCTGGCGTGAGTAGCTCTCATGGTGTCACAGAGTGAACAAAGGATGTATACCTTGTCGGATTCGGATGTTGCGGGTTAAAACATCATCACGGGCAATGTAGGCAATTTATATTGCAATTCATACATGTCGAGCTTCAGTGTCATGAGCTTAGGGAAACGTAATTACATTTGTGATGTTTGCATATGTTGCATTATCATACATTTGAAAATCTTACGGTCCTACATTACATTTACACACTTATTGAATTCACCCAACTTTATGTTGACGTGATATTGCATCGGTTTTTCTCAGTCAATGAGCCGAGGGGCTAGGGTTACCATTGGGATTAGTCTTTGGGAGTCATGCATAAAGATTTGGAGTACATGTACACATAGTGGGGATATGTTATGATCTTATAATCTTTGTAATCAAGGTTGAAACAATTTAAGCCGTTGTGCTTTGTATTAAACAATTTCAATAAATCCAATGTATCGTATTTTAAACGACTCTTTTAGAGGTCGTTCTCATATCTTGTGCTATTGATCTATAATGTAACGCTCCCGGATACTCATATTCCGCTGCGACCCAATTTGGGGGTGTTACAGATTGGTATCAGAGCCAAGGTTATAGAGAACCAGGTCAAATGTTTTTACTTAGACTATAACCGTTTTCAAACATTGCATCATAAAAAGGGATTTTTATGGGACATTCATTCATACGTTACATATCGCATTAGTTGGGTATACTAGATGCAGCATTGTTCTCATACGTGGTTATAATATATAAAGTATATTATTTTTGGTCTTATATATGTACTAATGTAAACTCTGTTTGAGTGTTACAAATACAGTCATATCATCGGATTTGGCATCATCCGAGGTTACATATACGTCTATATCATCGCATGGAGACCCGCTAGCTTGGGCGGTGGACTTCTTCAGACTCTAGGAGCCCGGCTCACCGGAGGCTGTACCGGCATCACCGGACTACGTGCCTGGCCCTGAGGAGCCAGAGCAGGCACCGCTATCGCCATATTACGTGTCAGGACCAGAGTACCCCGAGTACTTGGCCCCATCTAATGAGGAGGTTCCCATGGAGGATCAGCCTTATGCTATTGCTGATTCACCTATAGCCTTATCTCTAGGCTACGTTCCTGACTCAGATCCTGAGGAGGATCCCAAGGAGGACTCTAAGGATGGTCCAGTAGACTATCCAGCTGATGGAGGTGACGGCAATGATGATGACTCCTCTGATGATGATGATGAGGAGGAGGCTTCAGAGGAGGAGGAAGATGAGCATCTAGCTCCGGTCGACTCTGTTGTTGCACCCGTTGTTGACCATGTCCCCTCTTCTGAGGAGACAAAGCCATTTGAGACCGATGAGTCTGCGGCTACACCGCCATCACCACTGGCATGTTATACCACTGCTAGGATATCTATCCGACCCGAGGCATCTATGACTTTTCCATCAGAGGAGGAGATCGAGAGACTTCTTGCCTTACCATCACCACCACCATCTCCACTATTACCTTGGTCACCTCCATTACCTCAAATTCCCTCACCACCACTACCACCTCTACCATCATCACTACATTCACCACCACATGTACCCACATCATTACCATTACCATCATCACCACTACCACCACTACCAGCCTTACTGTTCATACCACCACTAGTCGACCATATGGAGGACACTCTCGAGGCCGAGTTACCACCTCGTAAGAGGTTATGTCTGACTGCTCTCACATCGAGGTATGAGGTAGGGGAGAGTTTGACTGCTTCTCCTAGACCTGCTGGAGGTCATGGAATAGACTATGGGTTTATCGGCACTCTGGATGCTGAAACCAAACGTTAGAGGGCCGAGGAGGTCGGCTATAGGATTAGAGATACTTGGGTAGACCAAAGAGAGGCTGCCAAGGAGATAGCACTGGTGACCCTTGAAGGGGTTAACACTAGGGTGACCGAGCTCACTGCGGTGTAGGAGCAGGACACCCAGGATATTTATGCTGTGATCAAGGATGCCCAGGATAGGCACACTCGAATATTTCAGAGTGTTGAGACATCGATTGATGATAGACAGTACCACTATGAGACTGCACGACTGTTAGATCAGGAGGCTCTAGTCTCCCGAGAGGCTTGATCACACTCTATGGGATTTAGTTCGGCTGTCCATTATGAGCTTCAGGGATACAGGACCCACGCTTGGATGCAGGATCACCATATCGATGCGCAGGATTCATTGATAGCGGCCCTGACCGCACAGGTTTCATTACTGCAGGGACATTTGGCGACGGAGCTAGGCGAGATCCGAGCACTTCAAGCTAGAGATCAGGCTTGTGCGGATGCTCCCGAGGGCACTGGTAGTAGTGCCTAGGTTTACTTTCATGTTCATAGCTATCATTTGTAGCTGGCTAAGTATTATGGGTTTTATGCCCAGCTAGCATGGCAGTAGGACTTGTATTTTCATTTCTTGTATCAAACAATCATGTATGTTTTCCGGTTATATATGATGTGTTGTATTATGTCATGTCGATCTTAATTTTGTTTTGTGTTATGATCCCAGTCATGTTATATAATCACTGTGTGATGTGATATTGTTATATATATGTTGTACCCACATCATGTTGTGAGGTTTATGAAAACTCACGTGTTTTATATTGTTGTGATTTAGAACAATATGCCACCAAGGAGATCGTCTGCTACTGCAAGGGCTGTTGCTGCTGCTACTGCGGCTACTGCCCCTATGACAGCTGCTGCTGTTGAACAGCTAATTGAAGCAAGAGTGTCTACGGCACTTGCTAATCATGAAACTCTTCGAAACAACACTAATGGCCATGGTGACGGAAGTTATAATTCTGGCATTGGAAACAGAGGAACTACACGCACTCCACGTGAGTGTACGTATAAAGATTTTCTGAACTGTCATCCACTAAATTTTAAGGGTACTGAAGAGGTAGTTGTGTTGGCCCACTGGTTTGAAAAGATAGAATCAGTGTTCCACATAAGCAACTGTGCTGTGGAGAACCAAGTTAAGTTCACTACTTGCACTTTCATTGGAAATGCCCTTACATGGTAGAACTCCCACATAAAGGCTGTTACTCAAGATGTTGCTTATGCCATGGACTAGAAGACACTAAAGAAGATGATGACAGTCAAATACTGCCCAAGGGATGAAATCAAGAAGCTGGAGATTAAGCTTTGGAACCTAAAGATGAAGGGTACTAACATTACAAGTTATACCCTGCATTTTCAAGAGCTCGCACTAATGTGTGGATGTATGTTTCCTGAGGAATCAGATGAAGTTGAGAAGTATGTTGGTGGACTTCCTGATATGATTCGGGGAAATGTGATGTCATATCGACCCTAAACAATGGAGGAGGCAATTGAGTTTGCCAATGATCAGATGGACCAAAAACTCATCATAATTACTGAAAGGCAAGCTGAGCAGAAGAGGAAGCTAGAGTATAATGCTGGGAACAATCAGGGACACCAACAATAGAACAAGAGGCAGAACACTGGGCGAGCTTACTCTGCTAGACCTAGAGAAAAGAGGGAGTACACGGGATCATTGCCCTTGTGTACCAAATGCAACTATCACCACAAAGGGCCATGTGCTCCCAGATGTAACAAATGCAAGAAGAATGGCCATTTGGCTCGTGACTGCAGGAGTACTGGTCCAAACAATAATAATAACAATCGTGGGAACTTCGGAGCAACTCAAAATGCTGCCACTTGCTATGAGTGTGGTGTTTAGGGGCATTTCAAGAGAGACTGCCCGAATTTGAAGAATAAAAATATGGTAATCAAGGTGGGAATGGAAATGCCCCAGCGAAAGTGTATGTAGTGGGCAATGCGGGAACAAACCCGGACTCCAATGTCGTTACGGGTACGTTCCTTCTAAACAACCGCTATGCTTCTATCTTATTTGATACTAGTGCCGATAGGAGTTTTGTATCTACTACATTTAGTTCCCTAATTGATATCACACCAACTACATTAGACCATTATTATGATGTTGAACTAGCCGACGGGAAAATAATTGGGATAAACACTATCATTCGGGGTTGTACGTTAAACTTCTTAGATCATCCCATCAACATTAACTTAATGCCCGTAGAACTTGGAAGTTTTGACGTCATAGTGGGTATGGATTGGTTGGCAAAATACCATGCTGTCATTGATTGTGCCGAGAAGATCGTTCGTGTTCCCTGGGGAAATCAAAGCCTAATTGTCCATGGTGACTGGGATCAGACGTGAAACATGACTCTTTTGAACAGCATTTCGGGCATCCAAAACTCACATGTAATATTTGTTGAAAGGGGACTCATTCTTTTGGCACATTATTCATTACAAAGAAGATTATGACAAAGAGCGGGGGAGAAGAGACGTGAGGACTACCAATCATTCGAGATTTCCTGAGGTATTTCATAAAGATTGGGGGGGCTTGGGTCGTTCACCGAGCTCGACAAGTGAATTCAAGATCAATTTGCTAACTGGTGCTGCAACCGGTAGCTAGGGACAAAATTATAGGTGTTGAAATTCTTAAATGGAAAGTATTGCAGTGAAATAAGAAGTTAGAACTTTATGAATATAGTGGATGTATAAGAAAATATTAATAAAATGGGTAGAGAAGGTGAGGTGGGTTTGGAATATTTATTGGTAGTTAGTAAGTTGTGTTAATAGAATGATTGGGTTTGTTTAGGTATGTTTGTATTTTGGTTTGAAGAGGTAGAAAATGTTTGTGTGTTGTGTGTTATAAAGAAAAGTGATAGTGTTTATTATTAGAAATAGTAGTGAGTAGGGTATAATCAATCAAGTAAGAAGAAGAGGATATTCAATTGATGGCATTTAGGAATAGGGATGGTCATTAAGATTTCCATAGTGATGCAATTTGGTTTTGAACAATGCACCTAACTCTTTTCATGGACCTCATGAACCGAGTGTGCAAACCATAACTCTTGGATAAGTTTATATTGTCTTTATCAATGATATACTTTATTTTATTCAAGGACAAAGAGGCACATGAAGAACATCTTAAGGCAATTCTAGAACTGCTTAAGAAGGAGAGTTATATGCTAAGTTTTCAAAATGTAATTTTTGGATACCTGAAGGTATAATTTCTCGGTCAACAAACGTGTTGATGCAACGCATTCACTGTGGATCCTGCCAAGATTGAATCTATTAAAGATTGGGCATCTCCTAAAACACCAACGGAGATTCCTCAATTTTTTAGTCTGCTGGATACTACCAAGATTCATTGAAGGATTTTCAAAAATTGCTAAGCCGATAACAAAACTTAACTCAGAAGAAAAAGTCGCCTTTTGAATGGGGGTGACAAGCAGGAATCAGCTTTTTTCAGACATTGAAGAATAAGTTATGTAGCGCACCTATCTTAGCTCTCCCCTAAGGAGCTGAGAACTTCATTGTTTATTGTGATGCATCGCATAAAGGATTAGGTGCGGTGTTGATGCAAAAAGAGAAAGTGATTGCTTACGCATCACGACAATTGAAGATTCATGAGAAGAATTATACTACTCATGATTTGGAACTTGGTGCAATGGTGTTTGCTCTAAAGATTTGGAGGCACTACCTGTATGGAACCAAGTGTATGGTGTTCACAGATCATAAGAGTCTACAACACATACTAGACTAAAAGGAGTTGAATATGAGGCAACGTCGTTGGTTAGAGTTGCTCAATAACTATGATTGTGAGATTCGTTATCACCAGGGGAAGGCAAATATTGTTGTTGATGCTTTGAGCAGGAAAGAGCGAATTAAACCATTAAGAGTTCGAGCTTTAGTTATGACTATTAGTTTGGATCTTCCCAAACAAATCTTGAATGCCCAGACTGAAGTACAGAAACCAAAAAATCTCAAGAACGAAGATGTAGGAGGTATGATCAGGAAGGATATACCGAAGGAGAAATTGGAGCCTCGCGCCGATGGAACCCTATGCTTAAACGACAGGATTTGGTTGCCATGTTATGGTAACTTAAGGACTGTGATCATGCACGAGTCCCACAAATCAAAATACTCCATCCATCCGGGTTCCGACAAGATGTACCAAGACATGAATAAACTATATTGGTGGCCCAATATGAAAGCCAACATCGCCACCTATGTTAGCAAATGTTTGACATGTGCCAGGGTCAAGGCCGAACTTCAAAGGCCATCGAGTTTGTTTGTACAACCCGAGATACCCCAATGGAAGTGGGATAACATCACAATGGATTTTGTCACAAAGCTTCCTAAGTCATCGCAAGGGTATGACACCATTTGGGTGATTGTTGACCGACTTACGAAGTCTGCAATCTTCGTACCAATGAGGGAAACTGACCCCATGGAGAAGTTGGCAAGGATGTACCTAAAGGAGGTAGTCACAAGGCATGGAATACCTGTCTCGATCATTTGTGATCGTGACCCTAGATTCGCTTTAAATTTCTGGAGGTCACTTCAGAAGGCTTTGGGTACTAATTTGGATATGAGTACTGCATACCATCCACAAACTGATGGACAAAGTGAGAGAACTATCCAAACTCTTGAGGATATGCTACGTGCTTGTGTGATTGACTTTGGGAATGGTTGGGTTAAACACTTGCCACTAGTTGAGTTTTCTTACAACAATAGCTATCACGCTAGCATCAAGGCTGCACCGTTCGAAGCACTTTAAGGTCGAAAGTGTTGTTTACCTGTTTGTTGGGCCGAGGTTGGAAAAGTTTAACTCACCAGTCCAGAAATAGTCCAGGAGACAACTGAGAAGGTCATTCAGATCAAGCAAAGAATGCAAGCTGCTCGTGACCAACAAAAGAGTTATGTCGATTTAAAGCGTAAGCCGATGGAGTTTCAAGTCGGGGATATAGTTATGCTCAAAGTTTCACCTTGGAAAGGGGTTGTACGTTTTGGCAAACGGGGAAAGTTTAACCCTAGATATGTTGGACCTTTTAAGGTGCTGGAAAAGGTTGGATCCGTTGCTTACAAGCTGGAGCTTCCTCAAGAGTTAAGCAGGGTTCACAATACATTCCATGTATCTAACTTGAATAAATGTTATTCCGACGAACCATTAGCCGTTCCATTGGAAGGACTACACATTGATGATAAACTCCAATTTGTGGAAGAGCACATTGAAATTATGGAACAGGAGATCAAACGATTAAAGCAGAGTTGTATACCACTCATTAAGGTTTGCTCGAACTCGAGGAGAGGTCCTGAGTTTACGTGGGAATGTGAGGATTTATTCAAAAAGAAATACCCTCATCTCTTCACAAATCAAGCGTCTTCATCCACTACAACGTCTTAAGCTTTGAGGACAAAGCTCTTCTAACGGGTGGAGACTGTAACATTTCGCATTTTCAGGTCATTTACGACTTCAGTTATTCCATTATTTATTTTTAGGCTTTTACGCGTTCGCTTTTAATTTCTACCGTTAAGCTAAATCGCGTAAACTAAAAATGATCATTTAACGTAATCGGGCATCAAACAATTAAATGTTTACGTCAAGTAAGTGTTATAAAGTTATTAGGATGATAATTTATAACTTTACACTTTTTATTTTTGTTGGTTAAGTAAAACGTTTACGTAACGCAATAAAACTACGTTTTTGCATGCATGGTAAACCATAAACCCACCTACACTTCAACAAATACCCATCATAATACCAATACCCCAAAAACTACAACAATACTTATACAAATAAGCCTTAGCCAAATATATATACATACATACACATACTTATCTAAATTAATTCCAACAAATCCCCACTAGCACTAATAAACTATGTTATCTATTAACCAAGGGTTAAACACCTTACTAGTGATCTTGTCAAGCATCCAAATTTGAAATAAATTATCTCCAAGCATGCATAGGGTTCGGCTAGGATTTAGGAAGCAAGAAAAGAAAGCCAAGCATGCAATTGAGGTATCTTATCAATCTTACACAAGTAGACTTAGGTGATTAATAAACAAGTTAATATCCTTCCCTTGATCCCAAAATTCACGACAAAGAGAAGCAACAAGAAAAAGGATCCATGCAAGCCTTAGTCCCATCAATGCACATCATGTAACATAAGAACCTAAACTAATATTAAACTAACCTAAAGGTCCTAAATTATTTAATACACAAGTTGGTTTCCCCTTTTTGAACCCAAAACCTGACGAACCTAAATGGAAACCAAAACCATTCGTTGGTTTGATAGGAGAGGTATTCTAGGACTTAACTTACTATATGTATGTTCCCTTAATCAACACATCCCATTTCTTACCATTCACAATCAAAACTCACTTGCAAACTCTCTCAAAATCACTCATCTCTTACTCTCACCTACGGCATACAAACACACAACCTAGTATCTTGTGACTTTCGTTTCTAAACTAGTACAAGTATCCAAGGATCATAAGTAGGACTACATAAGATACATTAGAAGCTTGGTTAATAGCAAGGGTTTCATTCAAGTAAAAGAACATTAAGGTTACTAACACTCGACACTCTCCATCCCACTCTCCTCACCCTTGGACTCTTGTAAGTCGACACGCATCTTAAACCTCTTATTTTATTTCATGATCATTTGTATTAGACTCGTTATACTAAAGTGAATGGGTTACAATGCATGACCCATTCCATTTCCTGTCTCATTTTGCTTTTTATCTCAGCTTGTGTGGCATTTGACATAACCCTCACTCGTGACATAAGACATCTCTCGACAAACTTAAGTTTTCTTAACCCCTCTTGGGCTTAAAGACGAAAATGACGTTGCATGAAACATTAAGCACGATATTTAACTAATTCACACATGTGCTTTGTCATGAAAATGGTGGGCTTGGTTAAGGAAATGACGTAGTAACTAAATATGTTTTTGCATGTAGATAGAGTAGCTTAACTGAGCTTATTTAAGCTCCAAGACTTATTGGTTGGCTTAAGGTTGTTGGTCGAAGCATGGGAAACAAAATAGTGAGTTAATAACTTACTGTTAGATCGAACCAAAGCCCAATAAGGGCAACCCCACTTGCTACTAGAAGAGAATAAATTGTAAGCCCAATTAGAAAGCTTATTAAGCTAATGGACCTAGTTATGACAAGCCCACACCCCTAAAATGCTTATTGGACTCTTATAGAGCCCAACGACCCATTTACTAGGAGTACGGCTTATTGAATAAGCTAACAAGTGGAAACAACTTATTTAAAGTTAAAACACTTATTTACAACTTAATATATATGAAAAACTAGTGGGAATCCTTAATGGACCTTATAAGGCTTATCAAAATTGATTCTTGGGCCGAAGGCCCAATTGACACAAAATAAACTCGTTCAAGCTTAATTACGGACAAACAATTCGTGTGGCTTATTTGGGCTTAATAAAATACTTGAGACACTTTAAATCCCCTTTTGGACCTATAAAAGCCTAACGGGCCTTATTAGGCCGAAAAGTCCAACAAGCTTAAAATAAGCTCAACCGAGCTTATGGATAAGCCAAAATAGCTTAATTCGCTTAATTGAAGTTAACAAAACCAAATGCCACTCTTTGGAATTTATTCGGGCTAAAAATGCAACTTTTACAAAGTTAAGGACCAAAAGTGTCAAAACGAAAACATAAGGGTTAAATCTGCCAATTTATCATTCTTATTAGGTTGAGGGACTGTTTTTGACAGGTTGTAAAATTATTAGACATGGAATGTAAATTCTAAGTATAAGGACCATAAGTGTAAAAATTGGAAACTAGGAGGGCTAAACATGTAACTTTGAGAAGTTAAGGGTAAACGGTGAAACAAAGAATTTTTATTAAATACGTGACACATGAAATACTTGGAATCTTGTTTCCAAAAATAAACCGACGAGTTTTATTAACACGATTAAAGTAAATTATTATTAATAAACATTATACTTATATATAATAAATTATATATAAACGTACGTCCTTCCGAGAGCCAACCACTAGAAACTTTTCCTTAAAACATTAAAAGCCGCCACACAAGCAACAATAACATGTCGTTATGTAAATTACAATGTCATTGTAATTTATACATTGAGTTGTTAGCCTAAACTTGTAGACTAAGACTTGCCGTACTTACTTAGGTATTTGATGGTGCCACTCATTTGTCATACTTTTGTGCATTTGCAATTCAAGAAGAACTACCGGCTAAGGTAAGTTCATAGCCCCATGTTTTACTATATCAATGATTTACAACTTTTGGGGTGAGAAACATGCATTATTTTACAAATTAGACGTAAGTGTACATTTTATCATGATTACGTGTTTGCCTAAGTAGCGATAACCCTCTAAGCCTATTATTATGAACTGTTAATTACTTTGTATGAGCGCGAATGATATAAATAGATCTATTTCGGGTTGACATCCCCATCCGAGTGAGTAGCTCTCACTCGTGTCACGGAGTGAACCAACAGATGTATAACATGTCAGATTTGGATGTTGCGGGTTAGAACATCATCACGGGCAATGTTGGCAATTTATATTGCAATTCATACATGTCGATCTTCAGTGTCATGAGCTTAGGGAAACATAATTACATTTATGATGTTTGCATATGTTGCATTATCATACATTTGAAAATCTTACGGTCCTACATTACATTTACACAAACCTATGAATTCACCGACTTTATGTTGATGTTTTAAGCATGTTTTTCTCAGGTTAATGAGGCACGAGGCGCTAAGGATACATTGGGATAGTCTTTTGGGAGTCATGCATTAAAGATTTAGAGTCATTACATGTTGGGATATTTTTATGATCTAAAATCTTTGTTATCAAGTGTTGAACAATTTAAGCCGTTGTGCTTTGTATTAAACAATTTCAATAAATCTAATGTATCGTATTTTAAACGACTCTTTTAGAGGTCGTTCTCATATCTTGTGCTATTGATCTATAATGTAACGCTCCCGGATACTCATATTCCGCTGCGACCCAATTTGGGGGTGTTACAGAATAGGGTAAGGCTAGGTTAACTGGTGTATATTTTTTCTTTGAATTTGACAATTAAGGACAAGATGGTTCATTAGGTATTTTTATGTGTTGTTTTCTAGTGCAAAGAAGGAGCACTACAAAATGATCCATATGTAAGATTTTACTAACCGAGATGGTTAGCTCAAGGCATTTAGGTAAAAATGGAAAGCCATTTGGTTTCATAAATTGCTTCTTTATCATGCGCATACACTTATTATCATACAAGTATGATCTTACTACGGTAATCGTAATGCTTTACAAGCACAAGTTCTGGAATAAATAAATCACCGGTACACTCATAGCAAAAAGATTCAAGCATAAAGAGATGTATGCTATATATGAAATAGGCTCAAATCCTCACAATTTAGTGGAAGGCTATAATATGTGCTAGCAAATGTTATCGATCTCATAATAGATTGCAATAGTAATCGGGGTACATCTTAATTTTTCAAAATTTACTGAATTTACCAGTGGATTAATCTAGTTATTCTAATATATATCCTAAAAGCGTAAAAACAACTAGATTACAAGAGCAAACAAGCACACAAAATATAAATTGGCCCAAAAATGTGGAAATTTTAAAAATATACCTCGTTTTCCCTATTTACTCCCCTATACTTAAGTTTAGCATTGCCCTCAATGTGACAAAACGAAACAAACTGAAAATAGGGAAATAAGAGTAAGAGAGAACCAGATATCCGGGCATGTCATTTATACTTGAGCTCCATATGCTTCTGGCATCATATCCTGCAGTAATCTTTACACAAACTACGAAAAGCACAATATTATTGGATTTTTTTTAGAGAAATGCTACACCCCCACACTTAAGCTTTGACATGGTTTTGAAAGATCTGGGTTTAGACATTTAAAGTAAAGCTAGGAATTAAAATACATAAAATACTAAAAATACACGGGTTGCCTCCCGAGAAGTAAAGCTAGGAATTAAAATACATAAAATACTAAAGATTTTTTTTTCTTCATTTTTCTTTAACTATTCCTTCGCCAGTTTCATCTAGGTCATATAGCTTAGCTTCGTTGCAAGTGTTTTCCACTATGATGTCTATGAACGGTTTTTCTGCGACCCATGGCATAGTTTTACGATAGTATGCTGGAAATGGTGCCATGAATGGAATAACTTTCATTTTTCCTTGTTCGCACATGAGGTGAATTTCTTCGGTTGTCAGCTTATTTATTTGCTCCTCATCATGGTACAGTTTAACGCGATGTCCATTGACAATGAAACTTCCTCCGTGTTTGTCATATAACTCTACATAACCAAATGGAAAACCATGTTTGACCACGAATGCTCCATACCATTTTGATCTGAGTTTTGGAGCTTTGAACTTGTACTTTGAATTGTATAAGAGAACTTTCTCTCTGGCTTTGAATTCTTTCTGGATTCTAAGTTTCCTATCATGATACACTTTGGTTCAAGCTTTGTAGAACTTAGAATTCTCATACGCTTGGAGTCTCAATTCATCGATTTCGTGCAATTGCAAAAATCGTTTTTATTCGGCGATGTTGAGATCGGGATTACAGCTTCTTAAAGCCCAATAGACACGATGTTCGATTTTGAACGACAAGTGGTATGTTTTTCCGTATAATAACTGATATGGCGTAGTGCCAATTGGTGTTTTGTATGCCTTACGAAATGCACACAGAGCGTCATCAAGTTTCCTCGACCAAACGGAAGGGTTATCTTTGACTGTTTTTTCGAGAATTCTCTTTAAGGCTCTGTTGGTGTTTTCAACTTGGCCGCTTGTCTACGGATGGTAAGCTGTAGCGAAACGATGATGAACTCCATATTGTTTTAAAACTTTCTCCATTTTTCTGTTACAGAAGTGAGTACCTCTGTCACTGATTAAAGCTTTTGGAATGCCAAATCGAGAAAAAATCTTTTTGAGAAAATTGATCATAACTCATGCATCGTTGGTGGGTAAAGCTTCAGCTTCTGCCCATTTTGACACGTTTTCAATAGGAACGAGAATGTATTCGAACTTATAGGACTTAGGGAATGGTCCCATGAATTCGATTCCTTATATGTTGAATATTTCACTGACATGGATGTTGTTTTGAGGCATCTCATCTCTTCGTGAAAGGTTACCAAAAAGTTGGAAGGCATCACAGTTTTGAACTAGAGTATGGCCCTCTTTGAAAATTGTTGGCCAATAGAATCCAGCATCGAAAACTTTCTTTGCTATGGTGGAAGGACCATAGTGTCCCCCAGTAGGGCCATGATGACATTCGTCAAGAATCTTTGGAGTTTCAGCCCTATAAACACATCTCCTGATTATTCTGTTGGGGCACATTTTGAAGAGATGTGGTACGTCCCAGAAATAGTGCTTAAGTTCCAAAAAGAACTTGAAATGATGAGCGTAAGTCAACCCTTTTCTAAGAATTTTTCACACTAGATAATTGGCGAAATCAGCGAACCATGGAATTTTATCTTCCTCGGTTGAGGAGACGTTCATTAGAGTTTCATCAGGGAAATTATCATCGATATCTTCATACCTTAATTCCGCTAGATGTGGATTTTCAAGTCGTGACAAATGGTCTGCCATAACATTTTCTACTCCTTTCTTATTTTGATCTCAATATCAAACTCTTGGAGTAGTAAAACCCAACGGATAAGACGCAATTTAGCATCTTGCTTAGCAAACAGATATTTTAACGCAGAGTGGTCTGTGAAAACGACAGTTTTTGATAGGACAAGATACGATCAAAACTTATCGAAAGCGAAAACTATGACCAGTAGTTCTTTCTCAATAACCATATAATTTTGTTGGGCGTTGTTGAGAGTTTTGCTAGTGAAATGAATTGGACACAAAGGTTTTCCTTCCCGTTGTCCGAGCACGGCTCTAACAGCAAAATCGCTTGAATCGCACATAAGTTCAAACGGTTGCGACCAATCTGGTGAAACCATAATGGGTGCGTTCGTTAACTTTTCTTTGAGCGATTCAAATGCCTTGGTGCATTCTTTATTGAAGTCGAAAACTACATCTTTTTCAAGAAGTTTTGTCATAGGACGGGAGATTTTGGAAAAATATTTGATGAATCGATGATAGAACCGTGCATGTCCTAGAAAACTCCTAACGACTTTGACGTTAGTAGGCGGTGGAAGTTTGGCTATCACATCGATTTTTGACTTGTCGACTTCTAATCCTGCACTGGAGACTTTGTGTCCAAGCACAATTGCTTATGTCACCATGAAGTGACACTTTTCCTAGTTCTAAACAAGATGAGCTTGTTTGCATTGAACGAGCATTTGCTCAAGATTTACAAGACATGTATCGAACGAATCTCTAAATACCAAAAAATCATCCATGAAAACTTCCATGGATGTTTCAAGCATGCCTTGAAAGATAGCGATCATGCACCTCTGAAAAGTGGCAGGTGCGTTGCAAAGACCAAAAGGCATAGGTTTGTAACCGTAAGTTCCATAGGGATAAGTAAACGTGGTCTTTTCTTGATCGGCAGGTTCGATTGGAATTTGAAAGCAACTAGAAAATCCATCGAGAAAACAAAAGAATTTGTTCCTCGCTAATCTTTCCAGCATTTGATCCATGAAGGGTAGAGGAAAATGATCTTTTTGAGTGGCTTCGTTTAACTTGCGGTAGTCAATACAAATACGTCAACCGGTGACAGTTCTTGTAGGAACAAATTCATTTTTTTCATTTGTCATAATGGTCATTCCTTCTTTTTTAGGTACGTAGTGCACCGGACTCACCCAAGGACTATCTTCGATGGGGTAAATGATACTAGCATCGAGAAGTTTGATAATCTGTTTTTTTACGAATTCTTTCATGTTTGGGTTAAGTCGATGTTGTCTTTGAATAACAGGTTTAGCGTCGTCCTCAAAGTTGATTTTATATTTGTAGAAAGATGGGCTAATTTCTAGAATGTCGGATGTTTTCCAAGCAAACGCTTCTTTGTGTTTATTGAGAACAGAAACAAGATGCTTTTTTTCATCGTCTTTGAGTAGAGCGGATATGACTACTGGAAGAAGGGAATATTTTTCTAGAAAATCATATTCCAAATCTACACATTTCTTAGCGATCTGTGAAGACTACAAGACAGAAAAGTTGGCAAGACTGTGCATCAATGAGGTCATAGCAAGGCACAACATGCCTGTGTCAATCATATCTGATCGTGACAGTCATTTCACATCACGATTTTGGCAATTGCTACAAAAAGCATTAGAAATACAACTGGATTTAAGTACTGCTTACCATCCTCACATTGATGGCCAGAGTGAGCGTACCATTCAGACTCTATAAGATATGCTTAGAGCATGAGCGTTCGACTTTGGGGGAAATTAGGATACTCATCTATCATTAGTAGAATTCTCGTACAACAACAGTTCCCACTCGAGTGTGAAGTGTGCTCCATTTGAAGCTTTGTATGGTAGGAAATGTCGAACGCCATAGCTTGGACAGAAGTAGGAGAAAGCAAACTAATTGGACCAGAGATTGTCCAGGAAACTACAGACAAGATTGTTCAAATAAAGGAGAGATTAAAGGCTGCATGAGATCACCAAAAGAGTTATGCAGACAATCAAAGAAAGTCGTTAGAGTTCAGTGTTGGTAACAGATTGGTATCAGAGCTAGGTTTCGATCCTGGGACCTGTGGGTATGGTTTGGGAAGAGGTTTCATCACAAGATCGGTTGGTGGGTCGTGGATAGATTTATTGATCCTTAAATTTTCTTCGAGGGGTAATTCTTCAAAATTATCCTCGACCTCTTCCTATTGCTCAGGGATTTCTTTAATTTTGATTGCCATGAATTCTTCGAATTTATGGTCGAGATATGATTTGTTGATCTTCTCTAACGTGGTGGAAAATGGTTCGGAATCATCGAGCAATGCATCCAGTTCTTTTTCCGTTACTTCGTCAATGACATCCATGCGGAAACATGTATCATCATTGGAATGAGAATGTTGCATACCTTTGTCGATTAAGAAGGTGATTCTATCATCTCCAACTCCTAAGTTGAGTTCTTTGTTTTTGACTCGGATGATAGCATCAGCGGTGGGTAGAAATGGTCATCCTAAAATAAGAGGAACTTTGTCATCCTCCTCCATTTACAAGATAACGAAATCAGCAGGAAATACGAATTTCTAACTTGGACGAGCATGTTCTCCACAATTCCTATTGGGTAATGGTAATTATGATTAGCTAAGCGAATACTCATCCTTATAGGTTTCAAGGTGTTTCTCGAGAGTAAAGCATATAGTGAATATGGCATCAGGTTGATGCTTGCACCAAGATTGGCCAAGGCGTGATATTCAACTAAACCTGCTATGGCACATGGGATCAAAAAGCTTCTAGGATCACCCAAGTTTAGGTGGGAGCTTGTTCTGAACAATTACGGAGCATTCTTTGTTTTAGAAGGCAGCATAGATTTTCTTTATCTTACTTTTGTTGCTCACGAGATCCTTCTAGAACTTCCCATAATTGGGCATGCCGGCTAGGACATCAATGAGGGGTACGTTGATCCTAACTTCTTTGATTAGATCAATGAACATAGCATAGCGTTCTTCTATTTTTTTTTGCTTAGTCGCTGAGGGTACAAGATTTTTAGCTTATACGCCTTGAGTGGTTATGGATCACTTTTGGTTTGTTTAGAAGAAGACGACTCTACTTCCTTTTCGGCTTCATCGGCCTTATCTTCACTATCATTGTGGATAACGGTAGTTGTGGCGTTTAGGTTGACTGGTGAATCGTATGTCAAACCACTCTGTGTGAATACAACATTCACATGCTCATTACGAGCGGAGGGTGGACGGTATGGTTTATCATTCGTTGAGTTGGGTTTTAGATTGGTTTAGGCATTACTTAGGAGTGAACCATTTGGTTAAGAGGAACATTGGTCGGAGAGTCGACCAAATTTTATCTCAAGATCCTGAATCGAGGCTTGGTGATTCTTTTGTCCTTGCTCGACTTTGGTTTTAAGATTGAAGAACTGATTTTTTAACAAAGTCATTTGACGATTTTTGAGCGACCATGAATTCTTGCATGGTTTTTTCAAATTGGACTCGTCAAACTTCTTTTCAGGTGTTGGTGATATGAAGGATTGTTTTCTCGAGGTTGGGAGTTTCGGGTTTCATCTCTAGGTTAATGGTCTCTCCAAGTTCCTATACTCTTACGGTAGTAGTTTCCTCGATATTTTCCTCCTCGGTAACCTCCGCAGGCATAGTTGGCTTTTTTGTCTTTGGGACCTCCCATAGGCTTGTCGTGACACTCCTACGATGGGTGATGGCCTCCACAACTGTTGCATCCATCTCGCATCTTCTTCATTTCTCCTTTGATCTCATTGAGTTGTGAGTCGATCTTGGTGGTCAATGCTTCCATCTTTTCCATGAGTTTAGAATCGTTGCTACTTTTCGCGAAGGCAATAGTTTTATGAATAGGTTTAGCTTTGATATCCTTACACCAATCGAGTTTCAAGAGCACTCGATCTTCGAGCAATTAGTGTGCTTCGTTAGGGTTTTGTGGAGAAAGATTCCTTCGGCATCTAGGATAGCTTGTGTGGCTTCGTCAAGTCCATGGTAGAAGATTTGGATTATGGTTCCTCGTCCTAAACCATGTCCACAAGGGATTCGTTGGGATGTTAGGTGAAACCTTGAATTTCTCCCATGAGTCGGTCAAACATTGCCGGTGGAAAGAATCGCCTTACGAAAGCTTGTCTCATTTGTTCTCAAGTAGTGATAACACCATGTAGAATGCTAGTAATCTATAACACCAAATAACAATGAAGAAATTCTAGAGAGAGAAAGTGGATAAGAGGAAGGTTCTAGTGAGAGAAAGTAACCAAGAAAAAATGATTAGATTATGTGTGAGAAAATGAACCAACCAACCACCCTCTCCATGTGTAGAGAGGGTATAAATACTCTTACATGACCGGCCATGGGCCTTATGAAACGCTTTCCATGGGCCTTTGGCCCGTTTAGCTTACTAACATAACATTTGATTAATCTACGAGCTACGACTAACTATATTGGTAGTAACCAATACTTTTCGTGTTTCAAAACAATCTCCCCCTAAGGGTGGTTACTCCAATTTACAAAAACTTAAACCTAGCATACTATGCTTTGATTTTAGTCTTGAGCTTGTAATCTTTAACTTGTGAATTGATGTAGTGATCATTGACTTTAGGCTTTGACTTGTATCTTTAACTTGACATGAATGTGATCTTGAACTTCTTTAAGATCATCAACCAAGCATAATCTCTTAACATCATCTTGTGAACTCTTGCCTTCTTGTGATCTTGTGACTTCTGGACCAACATGCTCATACTGTTCTTGATGTTGAAAGCATGTGTAACCATCTTTCTTGATATTCTTTAACTTTAACACTTTGTCACTTTATGAAGGATGTACGGTATCAACTTAATACTTTGTCTCTTCAAGAAAGATGTACAATATCAGAGTAGCAGAAGTCTTGAAACATGTACTTGAGCTTTCATGATGTCTTTATATATGTCAGTCGAGTATGAGCATGTGGTATTGGCTTCGACTTGGCATGGGGAAACTGCTACCATCGTCAGGAAACCTGCATGAATGGGTTAGTGATAAACAACATATATGGACGAAAGTGGCTTTGTCACTTCGTCGAATACGGTTGTAACAACTACGGTTCCCCGTTATTCAGTATAAATACTGCCTATGATCCGGTAGAATTCCGAAGAATCTCCTTGACAAGGTTTCGCAGCTGCGCTAGCCGTTCTCATTACTGAAGTGTCTCAAAGCAGACAACATGGTAAGAGTAAATTGGTAAGTTACTATCTTCCTGATTAAGCTGTCAACTCGTGTTCAGCTTTCCTATGTCCAGATACCCTTGTGAGGCTTCCCATAGACATAAGATTGAAAATCGATTTAGAAAATCAGTTGGTGTGTCAAATTGCAAAAGGTTTTTATGACACACAAATAGTTTTATCTTTTTCAAAATTCATCAATTCATAAGCTAGACCGAATCGATATCCAGTATCATAAGCTCGATCCTTATAGGATCTCACAAGTCACCTACCAAGAGCTTGTTTGATGTTGGCTCAAGCAGAATTTCCATCTTCACTGTGAATACTTAAGTATCACTCGGATGTTCTGGAAAAATCATAAGGATAATGCGTAGGACTCTTAATATATATTTATTGTTTTTCACATTGTGTGAATTAGCAAGTATAATTTTGAAAAGTGTCCTAATGAGATTTATGGATGATCTCTTTTGGCTCTAGACTCAATAGTGTACTTTGGTTTTACTGATCGAAGGCTGAAGCAGACAGCCACCTGTTCAATACCAACTAACTCAGAGGGAGAAAGTTGATAGAAATGCGTGTAATCTCCGTGAGAAATGAAACATAAATCTTTTGATAGATTATGAGTGGTTAGGGAGGGTTATGCATTGCATCACTGGGTCTATAATGTCAGTCTTCAATGTTAGCAATCATCTTTGTGATTCTTGACAACAGATGTATTGACCCAGTTTCTGCCTTAGTATAAGGAGGGCTTCTTTCTTTTCACCATTTATCTTAACATTTCTTTTTAATTCTTCAACCTCTTCTACGCTTACCGAGACTTTGAAACTAGTACCTTGTTGGAGTACTAGCTCCATCTCAGTCGACACTTTTCCCTTATTCTCACTTTTACTCCTTTTTTCATACCTAAGGACTACTACACTATCTAGTGAAATATCCCTGGGTAGATCCTTCCTGTTCTGGCTGGATTATGGGAATGAATACCTAAACTTAACCACCTTATAACTCCGATACAGTAATTTAAATGGTCAGTATTTGGTACTTCCATATTTCAGCCAATCACGTAACCATTTGCTCCCCCTTCATATTTGCATTGATTAATCGAAAGAGTTTAGCACATATATGGTAAAGCGTACACTTGAGATCTTAAAAATCACATTATTAGCCATATATTTTAATCACATTTTCTCTCGTTATCAAAAATATTAAATCTCATGATATTTTGGATATCAATTGATTCAAATATAACTGCTTTCGGGGAAAGAATGTCCAATTATTAACAAGCCGCAATAGGAACATTTTTATGCTCCCCCTAAAATTATGAGGGTATTATATGGTGTTTGAGTATGATAATTTGAAAATTTTTAAATTTACTAAGAAATTCTTAAAAATTCATACTCAAACACTATATATGCCTAACTTTTAAGTCTACACTATTTATATACATATTCACAAGATTATAATTTATGAGAAATTAACCTGAAATGAGTTGAGACAAAATATGACAAAGTTATATTGTCCTTTCCAGTAGCCTGAGATCTTTCCCGTATTCCCTTCCACCAACAAACTTTTCTAAATTCTGCATCAACCTCCTTTGATACTGTTGCTTGTCTATATCCTGAACCATAACCCGAGCCCTCTTCTTGTCTAAGTTACTCCATTTCCTCATTGACAGGTATTCCATCATTATTCCCTTAGCAATATCATTAAGAGTAGACCGAACATCATTGAGCGTGCCATCACTGAATTTATGAAGTTCATCAGTACGCATCAATCAGTTTCTGTTCATCTGGTCCTTATATATCACTCCTTTCGGGTCCGAATAGGCAGTGTACGTGGTCCTTTTTCTGAGATTAGACCTGAATGTGTCTGGCTTGGTAAGGTTAAGCTTCTTTTGGTAACTTCTAACACCTAATTAAAGATCTTTCACCCACCTTTAAATGACAATCCGTCTTGTGAACATACGTAATTCCACATTCAAATCATACCGTTCGTCGATTATGAGATTGGTCAGCTTTTGTTGAACAAGTAGAAGTAACATGTCTTCAATGTATTATAGACGTAGTCTTTTGAAATCACCTTCTTTAAACGTGTATAGCTTCTAATCATCTCGATGAACTTTAATCTCTTCTAAGCATGTTGATCATATTTCACCTGCACGGGACTCCACGATTCTTGAACCAAGTCTTCAGTACATTTTAGATCATAAGTAGCAGCTTTTGTCTTTATCATAGAAGTTGAGTATCGTCTGCTTAAGTCTCCACCCTTTAGATATTCCAGATCTTTATTGATAAAGTAATCCTTAGGGATAATTTGACGTCCTCGATGATTTTGAATTAATGGAAGAGGCTTTCTAAGATCGAATAGATATGGTTTGTTTTCGAGGCTATGCCAGTCAAGTCATTCTGTTGTTGCTTTGAAACATTCTTCATGATGGTACTCTTATTCCGTAATACTCTTGCAAGTGCC
>BQNB010093039.1:0-13410 GCA_026074375.1 Tanacetum coccineum
TAAAAGATGTGTTCATAGTCGCTATTCGCTAGAAGTGGCAAAATGGGTGGGTTGTGTTGGATAAGAGGTCAAAATGAGCTCTTTTATTGCTTTTAGAAACGGGCCGGGTTTACCATCAAACAGGCCGGATTTACGAGGCTATAAGCATTAATAAATATTCAATACACTGCGTCATTCAACCCGTTTGACGTGTATGATCAATTTCCTTTTTGGCTAAACTTTGTTAATTTGAACCATCTGTATAATGGGTAAAAAGTGTCACTTATGATATTCACCTCGTTCATAGAAACCAGACTAACAAGCCTGCAACTATCACCATTTGAATAATGCACAATTGAAACCTTCAACGAAAATTTGGAGCAATAAACAACTCGAGTCAGACTCGTTCTTCCCTTGCTATCTTCTAATAAATACATGGTTTACATAAAGGCTAAATCTCATATCCATGTACCTTCTTGCAGAAACAAGTAATCTCGGTTCAAGAAAGAAAGGCTATGGCTAAGGTGTCGGTTATAAGAATACTAATGTTATTTGCTGCTACAACGATGCTCGTGGATTTGGCCGTTGCGATGGATCACAATGTGGGATATACAGCTCCGTACCGAAGCCGATATTTTATCTATAGCTTAGGTACAAAGCGTAGCCCAGGAATCATGATTCGGATTGAGGCAGTGAAACCAGTACCACCAAAGACGGTCACTCATCCATCCCCAACACCACCACAAACAACCACTCTATCACCCACTCCACCAGTAAATGGTCCTAAGAGCAAACCACCACCACGGCCTCGCGTCACCAGTCACACAGTAACCCCTCCTTAATCGGCTATAACACTAAAGTTGACTGCTGGTTCTATACTTGGGTTTCAGCTCCTTGTTATAATGCTACTATCATCCCTCTAAGAGTTTATGCAAAAATTTGAGGCTTCTTGTTTGTTTTTCATTCTAAAAGGTTCACCCTACCCTTGCAATAAAACGATGCATCTTCCATTTACGGAAGAAGATTTCAATAACGCTTTTGCAGCTGTAACTTATAGGTATCTATACAAATAACAATTGCTATTAGTTTTAAAAGATTGTGCAGTAAGATAGAAAAGATGTAGACTAGAACTGGTAAAATGGGCGGGTTGTGTTGGATAACAGGTCAAAATGAGCTGTATTATTGAATGTCGAAACGAGTTGAGTTCACCCACAAACATTATTTGTCAATATATAGCATAATTGATGTATCCAAAATGATCTATAAAAGTAAGTCATCACGATAATGATCTAGATATTCAGAATAAAATGATCTAGGAGGCTATAAGCATTGATAAATACACTTTGGACGCCCTTCAACCCATTTGACTCTTGTGATCCATTTCTCTTTTGGCTAAATGGGTCAAAAGTGTCACCTATGATATTCACAATTATGAATTAGCTCAATTCAAATCGTTATCACACAGTACAAACCGAATTGTAATTTGGATATATTACATGAATAAAGCAGGAAAGGTGAATGGATTCACCAATATGTATGCATTATTACTTCACAACATTCTTCAAGCCCCACAGAATCAAGAACAGTAACCATGTGTAACATAATATCATACAGAAAGTTGAGGAAGAATACAGAACACACCAGAAGATCTGCGATTACGCAACTGGAGGTCGAAGGAAGTGATCCAATGATGTGTCAACCACAGAAGATGGCATGAATTGCCACATGGCAACACCAGGATAACCGACAAAAGGCATAAGCTTGTTTCCAGCAGCTTGTTCTTGTGCAGCAAATGCACCCCGCATTGCAGTGGGTTGTGCCAGATAGCCTGGTTGACCAATGTTCATGGATTTGACTTGTTGTTCCAGCTTTTCTTTCTCGACTTTTAGCCTCTGCTTTTCATCACGCAGTTCATTCTTCTCAGCCTATAAACCGAGTTCACGATATTTATAATAAGTCAATAGCAATATCACTGCAAGAATGAAGAGACGCTTACTTTGACTTTTGAGGTCAAAGTCATGCTATAAATGTATCATCTAAAACTATGGAAAATTCAATAACCTCTTGAAAGATATAATATTAAATATCTACGTTGTAGCAAATTCCATATCACATATGAACAAAAAAATTTACTCATTTTCAATGTATGTTCATATGACAAAGCGTTTGTCTATAAGTTAAATGAAAAAGTGAGGGGACCAAAATCACCACCATCACTTATGTGATGATGCCGATAGCTATATAGGTTATAGATTCAATTTTTTTTCAAGTTCATATTCACATTTCAAAGTGGAAAATGTTGCACTTTTCATGAGACGGAGGGAGGCCATCTTTTTAAATCAAATGTACCTATTCCGTGTCATAAACACCCAAATCATGGACCCACCTTTAATTCCTTGATTTTTTCTTGCAAATCAACATTTGACTCGTTGAGCCTCTCTGCTTCACTTCGTAGTTGCATTATCATCCGAATAGCATCACTCAGGATAGCAGTCTTATCTGTTTTTGGTGGTCTTCCATGCTCCAGAATCGAACCCAATTCCACGAACCTTTAAAATATTTATTAAATTTGACGTCAAAGTTCTAAAGTTTAGGATAAGATATGACTACATGAAAAACAAGTGTAAATATCAATAAGTACATGCCTCTCATTCATCCTATCTCTACGCTGTTTCTCACGGCCAGCTTTGGACCCACATACATTGCTGCATTCAGACTTCAACCTGAAAGATTCAACTGCACGTGTTATCAGTGACTTCTTAATACCAGAAACAGAAAAAAAGGAATGGATGTTTACCGCTTCCGTGATCCTGCCCCCTTAAGGCCTTCAAAGTCGATATATGAGCTTTCAATCTCAGAACTGTGGAAACAACCAATAGTAAACAAGTGTTGAGCGTTAAAGTAAATAACAATTAAGGTTCGCTAATTACCAAACATGAAAGTATAAATATACAACACCACAATAGCCAGAAGTTAATTATCTCATGTGGTGTAAAATAGCACAATGACCAAACTGTCGTCTTTAATCTATAGGGATGTCAATTTCCGCACATTTAGAGTCTGTAAATGGGTCAAATAGAAAGTTAAACCAAAATGAATGGGTCAAACCGGTTGAAAGTGACCTAGCGCCTTTATTAAGGCAAAGTGTTATTCATGTATTTTGATCATCATTTCAGCTATATTGTTAATATTCATCATCATAACTAGCGCATTACTTATGTTAGAGAACAAGAAAAACAGACAAGATAGAGTTTGCAGAATTGCGGGTCAACCCAACCCGGTGCAGTGTGTTTCAACCAGTACTAAAATGGCCCGTTGCTTAACAGTCAAACATGGTACCTAGTGTTAGCAATGGTAGTATTGGTGATGGTCTTAAATGATGGTGATGTGTGATTTTATGGCAGTGCCCATGAAAAAAAGTGTAGGGGACCAGGTTCCTATAGAAAATTCTATATTTTTTTTTTCTTTGCTTTTTTGTACTAATTTAACCGGTGATGTGTAACTATAATTTATCTAGTTAATTAACAGAGTCAATGTCAAATCTTAGTTACAGAGTGGTGGAAAGGGTGTTGTAGGGTGTTTTGGGATTTGCTTATAGTCCTTTTTATGAGTGTTAAATTCTGCTTCATATGCACGATCAGCTCATAATCTTCGAATGTTTTGGATGAAGCTGCATGACCGGTCTTTCTTTTCTAACCTCTACTGCTGATAAGTATCTATGGACCTCTTTTGTAACTAAAAAGAATTACTTGTAAGAATTAAATTGCCTCTGAAAATTTCGTTTTACTCACACTGTGAACTTTCTGGTCACTATTAAAAACTTCTCCTCAGTAGGCAAGCACTATAACCAGAATTACGCATCGAATTATGTTGTAGTACTATCACCTAGATTCAGTTTCAACTTGCAAGCATGCGTCTCTAATCACATCTTAGCGGTTTTCTTAGATGTTTCTCTCTAAACACATATTTATTTTACTTTCTTATTTGTAACAACATATACCTTGATCACATCAACATATTTCGATCTTCCTTAATTTAGCTTAGCAACTTGTTATATGACTCCATAGCCACGCCCAAGATGTTTTCCTAAAGATGTCTTTGCAACTAAGACACACTTGTAAGTAGACATCACCTTTATGGTATTGGTTTAATGTTGTGTTCGGAGGGTATGCAAGCGTACCTTTCCCTTTTAAGGAGTGTTTAAAAAAAATTTCAATTTCTAAAGTGCGTCTTTTTGAATTTAACAAATATATCATACTCTTTTGCTATTTCGAAAGAAAAAAAAAAAGTTGCCACACAAACTTTCTGTCGGCATTTCTGTATCCCAACCTATCACGACAATTCAAAACCAGATCCGACAATAAAAGTTTGCTTGTATTGTTAATGTAAAACAAAAAAGAAAAAAAAAGAAAATATACTTTACTTTTTGTTTCTCCTAATATTTTTGTGGGTTAAAATTATTGTCAAAGGACCACCATATTAATTCTGGCTATCACATAACCAGTCAAATTATGCACATACCATCATGTGCCCCGCACAAATAAAAAAACATTGGGACAAAGTAACTATACCTGACGTAGAGGTATCGTCAGTAGTGGCGCACCGTAAAGCCAAAACAGGGTAATCGGACTGAGGTGGAGCTATATAAGGAGAATATCTATACCATCAACTTCCAATTATATCCCAAAATCAGTTTGAATTTTCAATCCAATTCCTAGTAATTATGTACTAATTCTACTAACATACAGAATACGTTTTTTTTTTATTGGATAGTATATAGCTTAGAATCGTAATAAAGTTAGAGTATATTTGATATGAATAATAAATTGGCTTGTGGGTGAATAAAATCGTATCTTGATGACGGTAATCTAAGTCTAATAGTAAATAGAACAGTTTTTTTTTTTTTTTGGTTTTGTTTCATTACTCTAAAGTTAAGTTAAACGGTTTGGTGGGACGTGCGTTTTGTTTAGTATGCTGTCTCTCTCGTTAATTTGTTACATGGTACAACTTATTTGTACGCAGGTCAGGGAGCTTCTTCTTTCTAATTACTCCACTCACTCGGAAAATTGTCATTATTTCTATAGTATTATTTTTTCAAGGTCAAGTGCAAAAAAAATGTCCATGTGGTTGGGTCAAACATTGCTAATTATATTGTGTCCCCATTAAAAGACAATAGTTGCTTAGTGTGGCTCATCAAAACACTTGGTTTTGCATTGCATTCTCGTGGTCCCTATTTTGCGCTTACGATCGTTCAAATTTTTTTGTTTGTTAAATGGTATAAACGTGCAGCGCACCTGTGAGGGCATTATTTTGGTCATTAAAGTTCCGCTAGATTTTTAAAATATCTAACACATTGATTTTCTTTAATATATTCCTAGAAATTAATCAGGGGTCGAAAATTGCATTTGTCAACAATATATAATAGTAAACAAACATCTAAATATCCGATCATCATTCACCTATACAAAATTTTCACCACAACACTTAAGTAACGCAATTAAAGATATCGATGTATGTTGGTTGTGTATATTGAAGCTATAGATAATAACATATTGGGACACGAATTGGAAACCCGGAGATAAGGTTGTGGGCGGGGGCAAGGGTGGACTCACTTTTTTTTTATTCTTTTTTTTTTTAGATTTTTCTCGATGGTCTTGTCCGGATGGAGGCTTTAACGTCCGGATTGGATTTACACATGTCTGCGGTTTGGTTATAGAAATATAGTGATATTTTTATTACATAGCGATGACAGTGTGTTTTTTTATTTAATAACATGAATTATATGTCGACGATACTGATGGTCCTTATCTTTATAGGTGGGTTGATCTCCACCCATTGTGGGTAGAGATCTTTTGATGTGATTGTTCTCTGGTCTACTTAGGGCCAGGATATTGTGCTTTGTTGTCGAAGGAGTGAGTCTGGAGGACGCAATCATCTGTGTTGATGTTTGAGGGATAAAGAACAAATGTATGATCACGTAGCATTTTAAGAAGTACATGGGTGGTTGCTTTCTTTTCCTGTGTTTTTGTGTTGTTTGTTAGTTAAGTACTTTAGGGTGTTTGAGAGTTGGTTGTGTGGTTGTTAGTTATGGTTATGATGGATTTAGTTAATCAAGTCGCTTAAGTATAGAATCAAAGTTTGGTATAATGACGGGATTTGAAGTTAATTATAAGGTTATTGTTAATGTTTAATAAATGTTTAATATGATCACTTTCGGCTGCTATATAATCGCTCGAGCTTACTAGCTCAATGCTCATAAATGAAGTTTTAAGTTTTGATGCATACACACGTATTTATAAAACCTCCCCCAACCTAACACTCCATCACCGATCTCTCATGTCTCCCCTATACTGTCCTTCCAAATTGTTAACGGATAAACCCTTGTATTTGTAAGGTACTCTTTTACACGAAATGGTTGGTCCATTTATAGATTTGAGCTAAGCATTTTGGTTTGTTTATATTTGCCCTAAGTCTATTTACCATAGTTGTCATTAAGTAATTTTCAATTTAATATTTTTATTGATACTTTTATAGCTTGAACAGTATTCAATCTTAGAGGTTTGTAATCTTTGAGAATGTTACATTGTTCTTTTTTGGTGTAATGGACTTATCCTTGATGGGAAGGTGACGTTCTAAAGATTACATAAAAAGGGCCTATTTTGGTTTCATCGCATTGTGAGGATATGTACAAAGCGTCAGTTACAAGGGTGTTTGCTTTTACTTGTGATAGGGATATATTCAACATTTGTCTTGATCATTATTTTGCTGAGATTAAGGGAAAAATTGGGCTCTGTATTTTTGTTTAGATCAAAAGTATATTCATTGTTAGCATTCATTTGGGGGTATTGCAGTTATAATTAACACAGTTTAACGATGTGCGCAGACATTTTTTCTCTAAATGGCGGAAATGGTAGGGTTTCAGTTGTTTTGGTGGTTTGCACATATAGCATCTTGCTGATACTTTTTGTTTAAATAACATTGGCTTAGTTGGGGAGGTTGTTTGGGATAGGTTGAAGAAGATGTTAGTTCTGTTGATCTAGGTTAGACTCAGTTTTAGAGCTAAGACTAAAAAAGATGGTTCTTGAGAGGAGAATGAAAAGGTCATAGAGGTGGTAGTAAACATGGAAAACAAAGGATGTAGTAAGATAAGATATTAAATGTCCCAATCCCAAAACATCTCCCCTGTCCCTTTTATATCTTTGTTTCCCGCAAAACTCAAAACCCCACCACTGTTCACCATCCCCAAAATCTCTCCACACCTGTAACAAACCAACAAAAACCATAACTCTCTTCCCCCAACTTATAAACAGACAAGAGCCAGCTTGGCAATCCTCCCTCACCCCACTGGATATCAAAAAGAAGGGCTATGATCAATTCGACTTGGGCACCAAGCATAATTAAGGGCCAAGATCAATTTTGTGATTCATCTCACACAACGAACACACGACTGGAAGCACTCTTAGAGAAAGCACAAGAAACCCTAGTTATGTTAGTATAAATAGACTAGTATCTGTCTTTACATATCTGTCATTTAATTCTTGCATTTTACTTAATGAAATTTACAATTTTATTCTAAATCTTTGTCATTTACATTACTTGTTCCTTAATACTGTTTTACAAGCTCTTTTATAAGTTTTTAAGACATTAAAAACTATTTGAAAAGTTCTTTTCATTTTCTGTCAAAAATAACAAAACTCCAAAAAAAAATCATAAAAAATTGTCCAAGAAGAAAGCAAGGAGCATGGTTAATAATGGATGGCTATGGTTTTGGAGCTTATGATAAGCAATAGGTTCTGTTTTTAAGCTTTTGGGAAAGCTTAATATCATTGCAAAAAGCCAGGATCCTTGTAAGTTTCTCTTTTAAATTTTGGCTTAATTTCACTGTAGCATAGCTTATTTTCAGCTTATTTATGTCTCTTTGTGCTTATTTGTGTTTAGTTATGCTTATGAATGCCTTTTAGTTGCTTTTGTGTGATTTACTTGTCATTTGCCTTTAACTGCCAATAGTGCTTTTATAGTGCTTATTGCTAGAGTGCTTATTTTGTTGCTTATTTGTGTTATCTTATTACTCATGTTTGCTTATCTTTGTTTGTTTGCTAACTATTTTTGAAAACATAGGCTTAAATCTTTGATAATTGTTTTAAAAAAGTGTTTTTAAAAATCCTAAGGGGTGTTTGGCACAAGGTAAAAATGGGTCAAATTGGTGACTTTAATGGGTTGGGGTGATTAAGCCAACTTTAACTAGCTATTTTAAGTAGCTGTAATCTGTCTTTTAAAGTTTTTAAAGTTTAAATTTGATTTTCATAGTTGATAGTTAAAATTGATAAAATTTGTGGTCTTAAGTTCATAGGTATCAGCTTAAATGTTAAGGGTGTGATTATCCAGCCTTTTAACCTTGTTTTGTATTGTTTTTGATATCACAATGCAGTAGAGAGTTGTTGAATTAAGTGTGCATTGATCACTTTTAGTTGTAGTTAAAACTGTCAAAGTTTTCTTGAGCCATTAAAAAGTTCAATTTTAAATCTAAAAATTAGTTGAGTCAAAGTCATTTGTAAAGCCTGAGCTTGTGAGAATAAGCTCATTGGTGTCCCTTCTTTATCTGTTTTAGCTTATTATAGGATTTAGAGTCTTTTTAATTGCTTAAAAATAAGCCCCAAAGTGCCCCCTTGTCTGTTTTAGTAGCTAGTTTTTAGCTTAAGTGCTTAGTTGCTCTCCTGAGCTTATGGCTCATTGAATTTGCTTAATTTGTGTTCATATCTGCTTATTAGGTAGGTTTCAGCTTATCTTAGCTTATTTCAGTCCAAAGTTTAGCTTGTTAAAGTCCTTATTAGCTTAAGCTACTTCTGGCAGTATTAACTTCAAAGTTAATACTGCTGTTTTTATTGGCCTTTTTATAGCTTAATTGTTTTTCAAATCTCTTATAGTTTGCCTTTTCTTATAGCTTATTGTACCTCCTTTGTCTGTTTTTAGCTCATAGGTCCATAAGAATCCCTCTGAGTGCTTAAAAATAAGCACAAAGATGCCCTTTTGGCCTGTTTGATTAGAATTTTATGCCTAAGTGCTTATTAGCTTTTTAGAGCTTCTGGCTTATTCCAATAGCTTATCTTTTGTTCCTAGTTGTTCATTTTGCTTGTGTATTAAGCTAGAGTTGCTTATCTCTCATTTTCCTTTGCTTAATTTGTCAAAAATCCAAAGAAGAGATAAGCCATTCAAGCCCTTGTGTCAATATAAGCATTCTGTCATTTTTCCTTAAGCTTTTTCAGCTTATTTACTAAGTTTCATCAAAAATTTCAAGTTTTAAAAGTGCTTATTTTTGTGTCTTTTATAAAAGTGTAAAAAGAAAAATAGAAAAAATATAAAAG
Organism: Tanacetum coccineum; assembly: GCA_026074375.1. Classification (NCBI taxonomy): domain Eukaryota; kingdom Viridiplantae; phylum Streptophyta; class Magnoliopsida; order Asterales; family Asteraceae; genus Tanacetum; species Tanacetum coccineum. Next base: position 9,342 of record BQNB010093039.1, read on the forward strand.
GGGAAAGTGGAAGTCAAGGGTGAGCACAAGGCTCGAACCCCTGACCTCAAACACTCTCAACCCTTTAATACATGCTCTACCGCTGTGCTACATTAGCTCATCCGGTAGAGTGTGTATTTGTTTTATTCTTATAGACGTTTTAGGCAGTAAGCTTATAAGCTCTTTTGGGCTTTTTCACGGCTTATTTATAAGCCGAGAGGTTAGGCTTTTATTTTTAGAAAATCTGTCATAGTGTCAACTATTTTTAGGAATTTTTCTAGATTTTTAGCTTAAAGGTTAGTATTTTTTATAATTTATTTTCTTTTAATTCGTATTTTAATTATAATAAATTATTTAAACAGCAAAAAAATATTTTTCTTTTTTAGAAAATTTTATTTTATCAGTCTTCACTTAGGAAAAATAGAAAATCTTTCGTAGGGTCATTTTTGCAAAATTTTACTTTTTAAAAGAACGGGTTTCGACCCCGTTTTTGTTTTCTCATTTTTGAGCTCGTTTTAGCTCCGTTTTTAGTCTAGTCTTTTTTATTCTTCATTTTTAGTCACATAAAGTAGATTAGAAGTAGAAAAATCTGTGTAGGGTTAATTTTTAAGAATTTAGGTTTTTGACCCCTTGTTTGGGGCTCGTGCTCTTGTTTTTTTGTTTTATTTCATAATTTCTAGGTTTTTCTTTAATTTCTATCTTTTGCTATTTGTAGATAATTTAGACTTTCTAATCCCCTTATCTCATTTTTTCATTCAATATTCCAATTTTGACTTTGTAAGATTTTCAAGTCCAGCTCGTTGCGGGAGAAATAAAACGACCCGGGTATCTCATACTCCTCGGATTTTATTGATCTGTCTTCTTTTAAATCTTTTCATAGGGAATAACTTGAATTGTTTTGGGTTTATTTTAGTTTGTATTATATTTATAATATATTAATTATTTATTCACCTATAAAAAAGAAGGAAATCAGAACTCCTACAGTCACAAGCCAGATGGCCGATCTTCTTGTACTTATTACATCTGGGAGCATATGGTCCTTTGTGGTGATAGTTACATTTTGTATACAAGGGCAATGATCCCGTGTACTCCTTCCTCTAACCAGGCCCAACAGTGTAAGCCCTCCTAGTGTTTTGTCTCTTGTTTTGTTATTGGTACCCCTGATTGTTCCCAGCATTAAACTCCAACTTTCTCTTTTGCTCACCTTGTCTTTCAAAAATAGTGAGGACTTTCTAATCCATCTGATCATTAGCAAACTCAATTGCTTTTTCCATTGTCTTGGGTTGATATGACATTACATTTTCCCGAATCATATCAGGAAGTCCACCAACATATCTCTCAACTTCATCCGATTCCTCAAGAAACATCCTTCCACACATCAGTGCAAGCTCTTGGAAATGCAAAGTGTAACTCGTGACATCAGTACCTTTTACTTTTGGGTTCCAAAGCTCAATTTCCAATTTCTTGATTTCACCCCTTGGGCAATATTTGACTATCATCATCTTCTTCAGTGTCTTCTAGTCCATAGCATAAGCAACATCTTGAATAACAGTCTTCATGTGGGAGTTCCAACATGTTAGATCATTTCTAAGGAAAGTGCAAGTAGCAAACTTAACTTGGTTCTCCATAGCACAATTGCTAATATGGAACACTGATTCCATCTTCTCGAACCATTGTGACAACACAACCACTCCTTCAGTACCCTTAACAGTAAGCTGCTGGCAATTCAAAAAATCCTTGTACGTACACTCACGCGGAGTGCGTACAGTTCCTCTAATTCTAGTGTCAGAATTGTGGCTTCCGTCGCCATAACCATTAATGTTATTTTAAAGAGTTTCATGATTAGCAAGTTCCTCAGACACTCTTGCTTCGATCAGTTGCTCAACAGCAACAGTTGTCATAGGGGCAGCAGCCGCAGCAGCAACAGCAGCCCTTGCAACAACAACAGAGGTTCTCTTTGGTGGTATATTGTTCTAAATCACAACAATATAAAACACCATGAGCTTTCAATAAAACATCACTAATCATGACATGGGTTATATACATATATAAACAAGATCACATCACAAGTGAATTATATATAACATTGACTGGGATCACATACACCATAACTGATTTGAGATTTGACATGACATAATTACAAACCACATATTCTAACTAGAAAACATACATGATTGTCTGATATAAGAAATGAATAATACAAATCCTGTTGCCGTGCTAGCTGGGCATAAAACCCATAATACTTAGCCGGCTAACATAATGATAGCTATAAACATGACATGAAAAAGTAAACCTAGGCACAACTATCAGCGCCCTCGGGATCATCTGCATAAGTCGAATCTCTAGCCTGGAGTGCCTGAATCTGTATAGCCGCTGACAATTGTCCCTGTAGCAATGAAATTCATGCAACCAATGTCGCTGTTAATGACTCTTGTGGAGCGATACGATAATCATTAATCTGGGTGTGAGTCCTATATGCCTGCAGCTCATGGTGAACTACCGAACTCAATCCTACTGATTGTGCCCAAGCCTCTCGAGAAACTAAAGCCTCCTACTCCATCAACAACACAGTCTCCTGGTGAAACTCTATGTCCTCGATCATTACGTCGACTCTCTGTGATAAGCGAGTTTGTCTGTCCTAAACATCCTCGACCAGGGCATAAATATCCTGAGTGTCCTCCTCTTGAGCCTCAGCAAGCTCGGTCACTCTAGCATTGACCTCTTCTAGGGTTGTCGGTGCTACCTCCTCAACATCCTCTGCTGGGTCTACCTAGATATCCCTAATGCCATTGCCGACCTCCTCGGCTCTTTGACTTCTGGTCTCGGCATACAGAGTGCTGATAAACCCATAGTCTACTCTATGACCTCCAGTGGGTCAAGCATTAGCAGTCGAACTCTCCCCCACCTTAAACCGTAATGTAAGAGCAGTCAGACATAACCTCTTACGAGGTGGTAACTCGGCATCGAGAATGTCCTCCCTATGGTTGACTAGTGGTAGTATGAATAGTGATATTGGTAGTGGTGATAGTGGTGGTGAGGGATGTAGTGGATGATGAGTGGATGGTGATGAGGCTCTCAATCTACCCATAGTAGCTCTGAAGCCTCGAGGCGCAATGCAATGGTCTACTAGGGCTTACATATGGGATGAGAAACTTCTGAGGGAACTGTAGGTGATGATAGAAGTGCAGGTGCAACCAAAGACCTAGCAAGGCGTTATGTGATAGTGAGATGAGTCGGTGTGGTGTGGTGTTGTTAGGCAAGAAGTATTTTGACATTACGCCACATGATGGAAAAGGCATAGGTGCCGGGTCGGAAGTTATCCTAGCCTAGAGGTGTGTATGTTATGATCAGCAGGTGGTGGTGGTGTCGCCACAGACTCATCAATCTTGAACGGCTCTGTCTCCTCAGAAGAGGGAACAGGGTCAACAGCGGGTGCAATGACAGAGTTGGACAGAGTCGGCCAAAGCCAGATGCTCCTCCTCCGAAGCCTCCTTCTCCTCCTCATCATCATCAAAGGAGTCATCATCATCATCGTCGTCACCCCCATTAGCTGGATAGTCTACTGGACCATCCTCAGAGTCCTCCTCGGGATCCGAGTCAGCAACGTAGCCTGGAGATAGGGCTATAGGTAAAGCATCATTAGCATACGACGGATCCTCAATAACGATCTCGTCATCAGCTGGTGTCAAGTACCCGAGGTACTTTGGACCTGGAACATAATTTGGCGAAGTTGGTGCCTGCTCTAGCTCCTCAGGTCCAGGCACGTAATCTGGTGATGTCGGTGTAACCTCTGGTGAGTCAGGCTCTTGGAGTCCAAACAAGTCCATAGTCTATGCTAGCAGGTCTCCGTGAGATGATATAGATGTATACATAACCTCGGATGATGCTGAATCTGATGACATGACTGAATCTGTAACACTCAAGCAAAGTATACATTAGTACCTATATAAGACCAATAATAAGAGAAAACTACAATTTTGGTCCACTATCTTTACCGGGTATAACACTTTTGGTCCATTTTTTTAAAAATTTGCGGGTTTAAGCCAAAACCCGAGTATCCATTTCACATTTGAGCCAAATCTAACAATTT
>BQNB010093040.1:0-26467 GCA_026074375.1 Tanacetum coccineum
AGCAAAGATATTTGATTTGGAAAGATATGAAAAATAAAATTAAAATGAACAATTAAACAAATATGGAAACGCAATTATTAAACAAATGGACTAAAATTTAACCCTAAATTTAAAAATGTAAACTAAAATTTCACTGAATAAAAAAAAAGTGCAGAAAATTATTAAAAATAAAAGCCCTAATTTTTTATCTTTTTATAAAAGATTAATTAAACTTAATTAAAACTTAACCCTAATTTTTAATTAAAACTAAATAAAACTAATTAATGACTAACTTAGGGACTAACTGTGTAAAACACTCAAGTATTAACGGGACTAAAACACTTAACGGGCAAGGAGTAACTAAGAAACAAAGAAATAAGAAAATTACAAAACCTACCCTGAGGCCTAACCCCGACTACACTAATGATCCTTTTAAAGCTTAAAAATAAGTTAAAATTAAAAAGTGCATACTATGAAAAACTTATAAAAGCAAAGTTTGAGATTAAGTTATAATGAACAATTTTAATAAAAGACCCTTGTGCTGAAAATCAATAATAAGCTCAAAAAGAGCTTATCTCTAAGCTGTTTACAGAAAGTGAGGTTTTGAGCTTATTTTCACTTAAACAGCCATAAAATGCTCAAATAAAGCTCAAATCTAAAAAGGAAAAGTGATCTAGAAAGCTTATGATGTGCTTAATCTAAAAATGCAAAGAAATTTAACCCAGAAGTACTTTTAAACTACTGAACTTAAGCATGAAACAAGCAAACTCAGGAAATAAGCAAAGAATCACAAACTCCAAATAGACTAGAAAACTTAATAAGCTAAACTAGACTTTAAAACTTTAAGAATTTATTAATCTACTTATTATCCATCTAATTAAGCTATAAAATCTAGACCCATAAGCTAAATTAACAAATTTAAATCCTAAGTACTGTTTTTGGCTTTTTAAGGTTTTTTATGACTTTTGACAGCAAAATAAGCTAAGACAATAAGCTAGAAAACAAAATTAAAGACTTGAACTATATTAAGCTATATTAAAACTTAACTCCTACTGAATTTGGCAAGCTAAACCTTAAAATTATCTATCCAAATTAAGCTAAGAACACAGCAGTACTAACTGAGGTTAGTACTGCTAGTGTAAAAGTTCAGCAGTTCTTTCAGGTGAAAGCACTGCTGATGCAATTTGACTTTTGATAACAGAATAAGCAATGAAATAAGCTAGAAAATGAAAACTAAAATTAAATTTATAATAAGCTATAACTAAACTTAATCCTACTGATTTTAGCAAGCTAAAATCTAAGCTAACAGTACTAACTTGTGAAGGCAGTACTAACTTTTTAGTTAGTACTGGTAGTGTAAAGGTTCAGCAGTACTAACTTATGTTAGTACTGCTAGTGCAATTCAAGAGTGCACTAAACCAAACACCCCTTTTAGACTATGACAGATTTTAAGAAAAGCTATTTAGATTGAATCTAATGAACAAGTACTAAATACCAGATAAAAAATAGCTTAAAACAAACTTAATTAACAAATCTTAACAACTAAATAAGCCTTAATCTAAGATCTAAACCATTTTACTATATTTTTGGGTTTTTTAGAGGTTTTTAAGACAAATATATGAAAGACTAAGATCTAAACTAATTTAATCAAAAACAGATAAACAACTATGATTATTAAGCATAATTATACTAAAATAAGCACTAATAAGCAAAGAGAATAAGCAAATAATTAATATTAAGCATATAAACTATAACTAAGCAATTTAAACTGAAATTAGTGAAGAATGAATAACGAGAAACTTTACTTGTTCCTTTAGCTATAACAAAAAGGAACCAATTAGGCAGCTTTACAAAGCTCCCTAGCTTATTTATAAGCTAGGGTTTTAAGTCCTTGGGGATCTCTTCTAAGTTAAAATCCCCTTCCAATTGCTCTATCCAATAAAGATCCATGTAAGATTAACTGAATTTAAGGTTTAGATAAGATTATTATGGAAAAATTCTATATATGCTCTATTTCAGCTTATAGCCTAAAAGAGCTTTAAATGAGCTTATTTAGCTATTGAGACAACTTAGCTTATTAAGATGGCCTTTATGGACATTTAAATGGAGAGTTTAGTAAATGAGATTTAAAAAACACTTAAAGACTGATTTTCATTAATTAAATGAAACTAATTAATTACTTGGAAAAAGGATAATTACATTTAAGAAAAATACAAATTTAAGCTAGACTAAAAATTACTAAAAAACCTCGATATCATGTGTGTGAGAGGAGAGGCCTTTTTATAGGCGCTGAAAGAAGCTTCTAGGATCTCTAGCCCTGCTCTCCAATCTTTCAATCTTGGCCAATCATTTCTTTAATCATTCAAGCATCAATTGTAACCATTTGATCAAGCTGTGGACACCTGAGGATTGCCAGCATGGCATTCTTTGATGTGACGTTTGTGCTTCTTTTGTGAGTATTTTAGCACAAAAAACCCACATTCATTTGCTCATCAAAATCAACTGTGTGATTCTTTGATGGGGGATTGGCAATGGGAGGTTTGGGATGTAATTCTCTACCTGTCAATCCTTGTCACGCATTGTCCTTTGTACCCTCTTTTATTTTAATTTTAAAAACCCCTTTGTTTTGAGCCAAGGGCACATTTGGGACGATGATGAACAGTGAATGGGATTTACCCGCCTTTTTATAACTGAAATGGGTAAAAACTCGTTTGAACTTTGGGACATAGCAAACTTCAGCCCTTGTTTCTTTCTCCCATTTTTTTAGTTATAAATAACTTTCGGGATTTGCAAGATTGGTCCTTGTGGTTTCATAAAAGGGACAGTGGGGCTAAGGTTTTGGGGCTTTTCTTGGCTTCGGCTATGTAATCTTCTGATTATCTGTCCGTCGCTTGCCCAATTTTTGTTTGTGTTAATGGGCCCAACAGTCTTAGTTGGGGACCCATGGATTGTTATTAAGCTCACTTAAGCTTATAGAGAGGTTAGGGAGCTTATTAAACTCGTTGGTTAGTAAGAAACGCATGAGAAACCTTAACGGGCCACTAATGGACTTCGTAAACCTAAACATGCCCAACAGGCCGTACCGTAGGGTCCACATCTTTTTAAATAAGCTCTTTGAGCTTATTAAGAAGCCTAATATGCTTATTGGACTTGTATGGACCCTAATGTACATTAGAAACCTAATCGGACCCTTAATGGGCTAGGCAGCCCATTATCGCGGCCAAACACGAGTCCATAAGCCATGAATAAGCTTGGACAACTTATTTGTGAGCTTATGCAGCTTATAGGACTTTTTATAAACTTAGAAAGCTAATGGACCTAAATGGATCAAGCCTAAAGGCTTAAAATGCTATTCGGGTTCTTAATGGTCCTAAAAGCCTATTACCGAGAGCTTTTAGCTTATCGAATAAGCCATAAAGTGAAAACAGCTTAATCGGACCCATAAGTGCTTAATAAGACTAGAAAGATAAGTTGAACATGTTATCAAACCCTAATGGACCCTTTGAAAACCTTTCGGGTTAAAGTTATTGGGCTAACGAGCCCAATAAGCTCAAATAAGCTCACCGAGCTTATTTTTTTTAGCTTAACAGATTCATTAAGCTTAAATGAGCTTAATAAGGGCTTAGGTGCTTTTAAAATCTTAATTGGACCCTAAATTTGTTTAATGGACCTTAACGGGCCCAATAAGCTAAAATAAGCTAATCCAAGCTTATTTATAAGCTGTCACAGCTTATGTGGCTTATTGGAGTTTAATAAAACTTATTGTCACTTGTTAGAACTTATTGAAACTTATAAGGATCTAAAGGGTAATTCTTGAAAGTTGAAGGACTAAAAGTGTAAATATAGAAACCTAAGGGTTTAAAATGTAAATAACCTATTTTCATAAACATAAGGACTGTTTTTGTAAATATAGAAAACCTAAGGGTATTTTACGAACAAAAGTGATTTTTATAAACACTTAACGTATCGTACAAGTTATAATAGTTAACGGACGTTATACAAATTAAAACGCGACTTAATATTTATTTATTAATAACGCTTATACATATACTTGTACGTGTGTAGTCGTATACCTTCCCAAGAGCCAACAAGTAAAGGCAAATACAATAAACATGTGCACCACCACACAAGTGATAACAGTATATATAAACTAGCAATTTATTGTAGTTTATGCATTAAGTCGTTAGCCTAAACTTGCAGACTAAGACTGGCCGTATTTACTTAGGTATTTGACGGTGAGATTCATTTGCCATACTTGGATATATTTATCATTCGCAGGGGACTACCTACTAAGGTGAGTTCATAGCTCCATGTTTTACAATTATTTAAATGTTTTACATCTTTGGGGTGAGAACATGCTTTGTTTTACAAATTGGACGCAGGGGTACATTTTATACAATGATTACGTGTTTTGCCTAAGTAGCGATAACTCACTGAGCCCTTTATCATCAACTGTCAATTACTAGATTGTAAGCACGAGTGTTATAAATAGATCTATTTGGGATTGACATCCCCGTTTGGGTGAGTAGCGCTCACTGTGCCGGTTTTGCCAGACAACAAACGTATACCATGTCGGATTTAGGATGTTGCGGGTTAGAACATCATTCACGGGAAAATGTTGGCAATTTATCGCATTCATACATGTCGAGCTTTAGTGTCATGAGCTTAGGAAAACGTAATTACTTTTTATGATGTTTGCATCTGTTGCTTAATCATACACTTGGAAATCTTGCGGTCCTACAATTATTTTACATAAACCTATGAATTCACCAACTTTATGTTAACGTTTTTAAGCATGTTTTTCTCAGGTCAATAAGGCACGAGGTGCCCAGATACATTGGGGGTCACTCTTTGGAGAGAGTCAATACTAAAATTCTTTAGGTCGTAATACAAATTGAGTAACATTTGTTATAAACCGAAATCTTTACATATATATTGTCGAACACAATTATGAATCCAATGTATCTTTGTAATAACAAGTATTTTGTTAATCCAATGTATCTTTTTTAAAAGGACACGTTTTCGTGGTCGTATCTCATATCTTTGTTTCTATTGATCAATGAAGTAAAATGAAATGTAAAAATACCCATAATCCGATATACCTAAAATAACCCCTATAAAACCCAAAAACACAGACAACAATGGCAAAGATATGCTTGTTTTTGTGTTTTGTGTATGTAGGTACGGATATATCAAATATAAACCGTCAAAAACGGGCAAACACGGATACGAGGACGGAAGAGCGTGCAAGAGCCGGAAGCCAAAGTCAAAAAGTCAAACCCTGGTCAACAAAAGTCAACCACTAGAAGACAAAAACTCAAAATGTTTCAAATCAACCCTCCAAGTTTCAGAAAGTTACCATATTGGTCCCTAAGGCTTAATGGGCCTTAAACCCCTTAAATACCCTACCCGGATCCAAAAGCCCAAAACCCTAAAGCCCATTTGCCTTTTATAAAACCACAGGGACTTAAGTTACCATTTTTTTAAAGTTGATGTTCACATTTACAATTTAAGTAAACAAAGAGAGTACCTGAAATTTGCAATTACCCCAAAGTTTAAAAACTTTTTTACCCCCGTTTCAGTTTTTTTTTATTTTTAATTTATAAAAAGGCGCCAAGGGTGTGATACTATTCACTCGTCTTCTCCAAAAGTTACCCATGGTCAAACGATAGGGCAAATCAAAATTGAAGGGTACGGAAGACCATTCAAGTGATGGAGAACGTAATGGCAGGGTCAAATCAGTCTAATCAAGCACTTTTATTGGCTAACTAAAGCAAGACTCACACATGGCTATGGCAAGAAGCAAAGAGGTAGAGGATTTTGCACTACGGGCTATCTCACAGGCAACAAACATAAGACTTTCACAACAGATTAGCCGCACGTTGGCAATCCGTGTAATCCTAAACAGAGATCCAAAACGCCGCCCTCTTAATCATTTGCCATGATTAAAGATTGAAAGGGTGGGGATTCAAATGACTGTGATGCAAGGTAACCTGAGAATCTTCAATCACGGCTATCAAATAGCTCACACTTCACACACATTCACCATCTAGGTAGTTAGTAGCTTTTAGTTTTTAGCTTAATTTTCAATTTTTAGCTTAAATTTCCTTTAAACTTTGTAATTCTTCCTTTTAAGCATTGTAATTAAGTTTATTTAATGAAATACAGTTTTATTTTATATAGTCCCTCTCATAAGCTCTTTGTTTTTCAATGAGCACTTTACTTTTCCTATGTAAATGATAAGCTAAAATATCATAAGCTACTAAATAAGCACTATTATCCTCTAGCCTAATAATTGAGCTCAAATCTTACCTTAATCATACCTTAATTCTTAAAATCAGCTAATAACCTTGTCACCTTTGCTTAATTGGATTTTTGCTAATGGAAGGAGAGCTAAAAAGGGAAGAGCTCTCATGGACAATCACTGGCTTATTTCTAATAAGCCAGAGCTGTTGATTAAGCTCAATTGAGCCTTAGCTTCTGTTAAGCTGAAGCATTTGAAGATTTTACTAATATACTTTCTTGTCCTTTATTTTTTTAGCTTAAAAATTTGCTAAAATAGCTATTAGAATTGCTTATTTTTCTTATAATTGTGTTTTTTATCTGTTTTTCTATCGTGCTAATCTCTTGAGTTTAATAATGTAAATTAGTGCTTTTTCATCATCTGTTTTAAGCTTAAATATCTTAGACAAGTAGGTTTCAATTCTGTCTAAAAACTTCAATGAAGCCAAAAAATATAGAGTAGCAATAGATTGTAATCTAAGATAACATTGTGTCTCTTCTACTCTCTCTGACGCCGTTGATTATACCATCCTCATACTCCATGATCTCTCTACAATGTCACCAAGCCTTGAATTTTAGCTCGTATCAACTCTACAGTTCCACTGGCGTAATCAAGACCACTTACACATACTCTTCATCTCTCGAGATTCTCTCACAGTACTTCACTCTCTCTCCACATCATTACTCACATTCTAAGCGATTCTCATCAATTATCCATCAACTAGCTCGCTACACATAGGTAGACTAAGCGCGGAGTGCTCGACTCACCTTACGGCGACACTTATTCTAATAGATATTGATGCATCCTCTCTTCTACATCTCACCACCTCTAATGCGCCCTTTATCTGTCTAGCACAACCTATTTAAGAGTCTGCATCGACTTACTGTATACCTTTTATGTATTTTGATCTCATGCCCACTAAAAAACAGGGAAGAGGATCCCAGTTGAAACATGTTATACAAAACACTCTTAAAGTAAAAGCGATTTTATCAACAATACTAATTACAAATAAATTGATAAAAACAATTGACTGACAGACACTCTAATACACAGGTACTTTGTATTTGTCCTCAACCATCAGCGAAACAGGGCGCAGACATGTGATATCACATATTTGGCCCTATAAACGTACTTTATCTACGATGATTCTGAGCTTTATCAAACATCATAATTGAGAACCTCAAAACTTCCTTATCTTTAGGAGAGATTATTTTATGAGTGATGCGAGTGTACAATCTACATATGTGAATACAGAGTTTTGAGCGAGTACTAACAAACCGATCAAGCTTAACCGACATAAGGTATGCGTCTCTCGTGTAGTTGACTGAGTCGACGAACATTTCACATATCATTTATCCCTCCATGGTTTAACACAGCTACACATACTTAGGTTACTATCTGCGGAGCGAAACTCTCGTGCTTGAGCCTGGTACTTATCTACGAGCAAGCTCTCACATCCTGCATTCAACACCCCAGGTACTCATGTATGATCTATGCGAAAGCGCCTGACGAAATCGAAATAGAAGAGGTTTATGACTACATACCTACACATCTTATTCAACAAGCACTGTGTAGACTATAAAACACAGAATCTAGTGTATACTTAATTACTTTATACACTTCTCCTCTTCTCTTCTACAACATTACTCAACAGCGTTATCCAAAAAGGATCTCTATTTACTTTGATTACTTCACTACAAAATAAATATACACAAAATAAAATCTTTTATGAATAAAAGACAATGTTTTAATTTAAATAATAAAATTTTAAATCTGGTTTTCTTCACATCATCTCTAGAACTTTGTACACAGCTTCTATCATATGCTATCATGCTCTCTACTAATGATTAACACGACTTTACACCCACATATCACAATACGAGGTTACCTAGGTAGACTGCAGTTTACGATAGTCGTCATATTATGTTATCTTACATATAGAACACGCCGAATTCTTTACTTCATGTCAAGAAGAGTTGTCAAATTTTGAGTGCATTACGTTTGAATACACAATTTTTGTCATTGATAGATTCGGTTGGATGGGGTGTTAATATAGGTTATAGTCTTAGGTAAATTTAATACGATCATTCTGATAAACATAAGGCATCTTTCTACTTCACTATACATGTATGGAGGTGTATCACATCACTTAATGCGATACATACTTTGCGTGTATGTCTATCATAACTTCTGCAAGCATGTATTTGAGGATTATTGGTTTGATTAGCTACTATTATCTTTGACGTTATTATCACAGATGTGGGCTACATTTATCTATTGTGTGCGCGGCACGTCACATAATCGGACTAGGCATTACACGCGCTGTGTTACGGAGAGAGAGTGACATAGCATGTGTGAGAGGGTATTTCATTTAAGATGTATTAACACGATAGTTTTGAGGGGAGCTAGTTTAGGGGGTCTTGCATCGTGGTGGTCACGACACACTATACACTTACACGGATGAGTGAGAAGTAATTCACACACCATTGAAGTAGTAGTTCACGTACTGAATATGAGTATTTGTTGCTGTGTTCATGGTTAATCTAGTTGATCAGCGTGTTGGTATTTGGTGATGTTGTTCATTGTGTAGTGACATAGGTGACTGATAGTTGGTGGACTGTTGTGGGCGAGTCTGTAGGATAGTTTTTGACAACGGAGAGATATATGCGATCACATATTTTGGTGACGTAGACAGTTTTTATTGGACACATGTAGTCATCATCACTCGTACGATCAATATATCTGGAGGGACTTTAGTCTGTATGATTGGGTTGGAGTAAGATTCTTTAGTTCTAGGGCACGAGAGGTAGTTGAGGGCATGTCAGAAGGATATTCTGGGTGGTTGGGGTGATCCGAGAATAGTGTGGGGGTGACACGAGGAGTTAGTGTGGGTGGGGGAGATAGGATTGGTGAGTGTGAATGTGGGTGAGTTCATGGAAAGATTTGGGTGGTGTGTTGAGAGCTGAGATGTCTGTGGGAAGAAGTACATTGATCTGACATTTGGTGGCTTCTTATGTTTGGAGATGGAGAGAGGTGCGGGGTCAAGATTCACAGTAGTACACGGGCGTGGTGAGTATAGCTATGTGAGCTGAGAGAAGACGAGAGTAGATTGAGTCTGAGTAGAGGGTGTGGTGTGGTTTGGGAATTTTTAATATTGGTGTGGGTTGTGGGTAAATGTTTTATTTTAGGTGGTGGGTGGTTATTTTGTTGATAGAGGTATGAGTGATGTGTGGAGGTTTTGTTGGGTTGAGGTGGTTTTGGGGGAAGAATAAGTTTTGGTGAGGTGTGTGGTGGGGTTGTTTAGAGAGTGTTGGTTATATAGAGGTGAGGGTGTTGGGATTATGTTGTATGTAGGGTAAAGTTAAAGTTATTTATTAAGGGAGGTTTGATTTTTGATTTGTTAAATTAGAGTGTAGTTGTGTGTATTTGTTAGATGGTTATGTTGTTTATTGATTTGTTATGTTGTTGGTGTTAGGGGTGTTTTGAATGTGGTGGTATTGTTGGTGGTGATAATTGTGATTAGAGGGGTGTGGTGGGGGTGGGGGGTGTTTTTGCGGTGTGATTGTGGTTTATGTGTGAGTAAAGGATATTTTGGAAGGATATATTGTGTGGTGTTGGGTTGTATATTGTTGAATGGAATTTTTAAAGGAGTGGAGTGTGAAGGGAAATGTTTATGGAGAAAAATAGTTTGTAGTGGAGGGAAAATTTTGTTTGGGTTAATAATAAAAAAAATATAATAGAAAAAAAAAAGATTGGGGGGAGTATGTTTAGATTATTTGTAGTTGAAAGTGGTTAGTTAGTGTGAAAGTGTAATTTATTGAGTAGGTGAGATTGTTAATTGTTTATGGGTTGATTTGTGTTTATTTTTATTTTAAGATTGTGTTTTGTATATTGTAATATGTTTTTTGTTTTTTATTGTGGTTTTTGGTTTGATAGTTTTTGTTTTTTTTGATTAAACTCCATTCATAGTTTTTATAAAATCAAGAGTTAGTTATATAAATGTAGTATCTCGGCTTACTCGTATAAAATATTTAAAACATACTTATTAGTGTAAATAAAATAAAGGGACAATCTTATAAAATTTGTAGGAGATTTATTTCCTAAAGATTATATTATCAATAGTTCTGACAACAAACCAATATCACATTGAATTTATAAAATCGTTGTAGACACAATTTTTATAAAAGTTTAAGACAATTTATAAAAGTAGTATCGCCCTAAACTTACCAAAAACAATTTTTTTCTTAAACGTCTTCAAAGTTACTTCAAAAAGGATTTTCACACTTTATAAAAATCATAGCTCAATCAAATGACACCGTAATGTCAAAAGGGATTGTAAAAACACCCTAAGGACTCTAACACAAATCTATTGTTTTAAAAGCGAAAGGTAGTCCAAAGAACCATATAACCAAAATAACAGTTGAACGAACACACACAAATGAAATTCATGCAGAGACATTGCAAACCAAACGAAGGGCGAAAAGACTCATTCGTACTAACGATCAAAATAATAACCATAGAAAAGCATTGATACTAACATGTCGCAAACATGTTACGAAATCCAAATGATGTATAAAGAAGGGATTAAATATCCGTACTGACTTGACACGAACCAACAGTGCTCAAAAGAACAATATGATATTCATACGAGTAATCAATGCAAGGAATAACCAACGAAACATACTAGTATCCAAAGGAAACAGATCCAGATAATCAATATATATCACGACGTCGAATAGGAAAAATAGGACATCCGTACCAACATGGTACGAACAGGGGATGCTAAACGTAGAGTTAGATATCCGAACGAAATGTCGAGCAAACGTGTAACACCCCCAAAATACGGGTTGCAGCGGAATATTGAATATCCGAGGGCGTTACTTGATAGTAGTTTTCAATACACTATAAAATATATAATATAATACCACAAGAGCAATTAAGAAAATTCCCTAAGGAAAATTCACTCTTAAAAGATATATATAATATATAATACGTATATTTAACCGGGAAGAATGATCACCCGGGTCGTTTCCCCAACGACTTGTGCAATTGAAACCACGTTTTAGCTTGGATTATGATTTGAATGAGAGCAAAGATATTTTTGATGATCTATGACTACTAAATAAAAGCAACAATTAAAAATGAACAATTAAAAGCAATTAAACACTTAACAATTAACGGGAAACAAATAAAACGCGACAATAAAGCAGATTCACTAAAATTAACTCCTAAAAATGCAAACTAAATTCCTAAACTTAAAATAGGACAAAAGAAAAATTTTAGAAAAAGAAAAATATATTTTTTGATTATTTTTGAATTTTTTATGAATTAAAAACTAATTAAATCCTAAAAAATAGCAAATTAAGTTCTAAAAATTGAGAAAAATGATTTTTAAACTTAGAAAAATCTAAAATAACATAAAAACTAAGAAAACTATTTTTAACTATTTTAAAAATTAAAATCCTATTTTTAAAATTAAAATTAAAAGCTTAAAAATGAAAATTAAAATCTAAAAGTGTTGAAAGTGACTTTTCTGATTGTAAACCTAAAAGTATTTAATCTAATGCTAAAAACTATTTTTTTGTATTTTTATAAAACTTTTTTTCTATTTTTTATGTATTTTTGAAAGTTAAAACCTAAGAAAAATGATTAAAATTATTCTACTAAATGGAAAAATCTCAAAATTTCAGGAAAAGTCAAAGATATAACAAAGTTTGGGGGAAAAATAAGAAAACTTACCCAACTTATCTAATAAGCTGGGTAAATGAGCTTATATGCTTAACGCTATAAACTGAAAGTAAGGAATTAAAATGTTATAAGTATGAAAAGTAGGAGTTATGGATGGAATGAGCTATTGAAGCAAATTGGTAAGAACGTATGGTTTATGAGAAGGAGGACGTGGTTCAAGTCTGGCAAACCCCCATCTTTTTGCACTTTTTTTTATTTTTTTCACTTTATCAAAAACGTAATTACTAAAACTTAAAGAAGATCGACTTTTTAAGAAACTTTTAATGAAAACAATAATAGCTGAAACTCAAAGATAAGCTCAAAAAGAGCTTAATGAAGGAACTGAATTGTATAAAGTGAGCTTGAGCTTATAGAAAAACTTTGATTTCACTAAAATCCATGCACAAAGCTCATTTTAAGCTCAAATGAAAAAGCAAAAAGTGTTCTAAGTAGCTTATGATGTCTACAATCTAGAAATGAAAAGCTTCTAAAAGCACAAACACTTTTACCTATCTGAAAATTAAGATCAATCCACAAACTTAGAAAGAAAACTTAAAAAGCACAAACTCCACCTTAAGCTAAAGAACTTAATAAGCAAATTACATAGCCTAGCGTTTGAAAACTTATTAACTACTTTAAGGCTGTAAATATCCAAATCATAAAAACACAGAACTACAAGCTGAAAATCATAATTTAAAACTAATTCTTAACTGCTAAACTGTTTTTGTGTCTATTGAGATTTTTAATGACTATTTAATTAAGCAGAAATTTTACAAAAGAAAAATAAGGCTAATCATGAAAAGCAAGACTAAAATCCATATTAACCTATATGAAAACTACTACCTACTTGAATTTAAAGGTTTAAAGACTATTTAGACTAGCTTAAATGGTAAAGAGAAAATCAGCAGTACTAGTTCAAATGGCAAAGCCACAAAACCAATGTGCAGGTTACCTTGAAGGTAAATCCTACACAACTCCACGTCTATTGATTGTGTGTTGAGCAAACTACAAAGCACAAACCAGACCTAAAAAGTTAGACAAAAATTAAAAAAAAAAAAATGAAAAAATGAAAAAAAAAAAAAAAAAATAATAAAAAAATAAATAAAAAAAAAAAATAAAATAAAAAAGAATTGAAATGAAAAAAATAAAAACATTTAAAAAAAAAAAATGATATAAAAAAAAAAAAAAAAAAAGACAAAATAAAAATAAAAAATATTGAAAAATAAATAAGAAAAAAAAAAAAAAAAAGAAAAATATAAATACAATAGAAAATAAATGAAAAATTAAGAAGAAATAAAAAAAAAAAATATAGAAGATTGAATTAAAAAAAAAAAAAAAAAAAAAAAATTGAATAAAAAAAAAAAAAAAGAAATAAAAAATTTAAATAAAATATGAAGAATAAAAATAAAAATAAAAAAAATAAAATAAAAATAAATAAAAAAAAAAAAGATAAAAAAATAATATAATTAAAAAATAAAAAAAAAAAATGAAAAAAGATAAAAAATAATAAAATACACCCCCCCCCCCCCCTTCCCACCCAACCCACGCCCCGCCCCTAAACCGCCTCCCATCCCGTCCCCCACCGCGCACACCCCCTCCACCCCCACCCACTCCCCCCCACAACGGCCGCCACCCCAACAC
Organism: Tanacetum coccineum; assembly: GCA_026074375.1. Taxonomy (NCBI): domain Eukaryota; kingdom Viridiplantae; phylum Streptophyta; class Magnoliopsida; order Asterales; family Asteraceae; genus Tanacetum; species Tanacetum coccineum. Next base: position 13,631 of record BQNB010093040.1, read on the forward strand.
TCCCCCCCCAACGCCCCCAACCTCCCCCACCCAAACCCTCCCACCCCCGACCACCCCCCCCTGCTTCCTCCCCCCACTCCCCCGCCGAGCCCCCCCCACCCCACACCGACCACACTCTCCACACCCTCCCCAAAAAATCCCCCCCCCCCGCCCACCCCAACTCCCCACCGTTCCCACCCCCCACATCCATCCCCCCCCCCCCCCCAAAACCCAAACCCCCACTCCCACCCCACCCACCACCCCCCTCACCCCCCAAAAAACCACCATTCCCCCCCCAAAACCGCACCCACCCCCCCACACCCACGACGGCCCCCAACCCAACACCACCCCCACAACACCTCCTTCCCGGCCCCTCCCCACCTCCAGCCACCCAACCCACCCCTGCCCCCCCTGCTCCCCCCTTCCAAACCCCCCCCCCGCTACTCCCCTCTTCACACCACCCACCCCCACCACCGCCCCCCCCTCAACCCCCCCACCCCGCACCCCCCCCCTCCCATCACCTGAAACCCTCCACTTCTCACCCCCCCCACCTCTCCAAATCACCCCCAATCTCTCCGTCTCCACCACGCCACCGCCCAACCCCCCCGCACCAGCGTGTAACCCCCCCCCCCTCCACACCCCACCCCCCCCCCCACACTAAACCCCCCCACCCCCCCATCTCCCCCCACCCGCCACACCAACACCCCCATGAACCCGCACCCGCCCCCCTCCTGTCCCCCCCTCCCCTCAACCCACCCCTCGCCTCCCGCCCCCCCAACCTCCCCCCACCCTCCCCCACCCACCGCCACCACACCCCACACCCCCCCTCCACCCCCCTACCCCACCCCACCCCCCCAAACCCCCAGCTCCCCCCCCACCCCCCCCATCCCCCCAAACCGCCCCCCCGACCCCCCCACCTCCCCACCGCCCCCCCACCCCACCCCCCCCCAAACCACCTCCCCCCCGCCTCGCCACCCTCACCCTCCCACTCTGCCACCTTCCCCCACCTCCCTCCCCCCCCCAACCACCCTCCCAACGCCAACCCCCCTCACTCCCCCATCCCACCCCCCCCCACCACCCCCCCCCCACACCACCCTGCCATCCCCTTCCCGGCCCCCTCCACAAAACCCGCCCTCCCCCCCCCCCAAGCCCCGCCCCCCGCTCCCCCCCACCCCCCTACGCCCCCCACCACCCCCCCCCGCCTCCCCGTTCCCGAATCACCCCCGACTCCACCCCCCCCACCCCGCCCCCCCAAACCAAACCCCGCCCCCCCCCCATACCCAAAACCTCCCACCCCCCAACCTTCCCCCCCCACACCCATTATCCTCCCCCACACCACAACATGCACACCAAAAAACAATAAATCTCCAAACCCAAACCCCCCAATCCTAAACACCACTACACCCTATCCCCCCCCCCACCCCCCCCTCCCAAATCCCCCCTACCTAAATCCAAAACCCTTGTACCCAACACTCAAAAACCCCACACACCTACCCCCACTTCCCGAAAAAAAACCCACATAAATCCAAAACACACACCCCCCACACCCACCATTTAACCCCGACCAACCCCCCTCTAACCGCAAACTAAATCAACATGACACCACACCTAAAACCGTCCCACAATCAAAGAACAAAAAAACTAAAAGCAGGACGATAACATTAATAGTGCTTACAAGCAGATTTAGACCGAACTAGAAAACTACAAGATCTACTATAATTACTGTCTATAAAAAACAGATGATGAATAAGTTCACTAATTAACATATTAAACTCAAGAAATCAGCAAGAAACAATATTAACAACAATTAATCAGCAAAATAATAAATTTCTAACTATTATAAGCAATTTTTAAAGCAAAAACTTAAAGGACAATAAAGTAAATATAAAACTTACAAATGGATTTCATCTTAACAGAAGCAAAGTGGCAATCCAATTGAGCATAATCAACATCTCTTGCATTATTAAAATAAGCCATTTATATGTCCATAAGAGCTCTTCCCGTTTTTAGCCCTCCTACCATTACTTAAAAACCAAATAATCAAAGGTGACAAGGTTATTAGCTGATTTTAAGAGTTAAGGTATGATTAAGGTAAGATTTGAGCTCAATTATTAGCTTAGAGACTAATAAGAGCTTATTTAGTAGCTTATGATATTTAGCTTATCATTTAATAGGAAAAGTAAGAGCTATTGAAAACAAAGAGCTTATGAGAGACTATTTAAAAACTGAATTTCATTAACATAAAACTTGATTACAATGCTTAAAAGGAAGAATTACAAAGTTTAAAGGAAATTTAAGCTAAAAATTGAAAATTAAGCTAAAACTAAAAGCTACTAACTACCTAGATGGTGAATGTGTGTGAAGTGTGAGCTATTTATAGCCAGTTGATGAAGATTCTAGGTTGCCTTGCATCACACGCTCCTTTGAATCCCCACCATTCAATCATTCAATCATTAGGCTAAAAGATTAAGAGCCTTGATCTTCTTGTTGGGGATCACACGATTGCCAACTGTGTGGCAATCTGTTTATGAAAGTCTTGTGTTTGTTGTGTGAGAGCCCTTAGATGCAAAATCCATCACTCATGTGCTTCTTTGCCATACCACTTGTGAGTCTTTAGCTTTATTTAGCCAATATGAGTGCTTGATTAGACTGATTTGACCCTTGCCAAATGTGTTCTCACATCACATGAATGGTCTCCCGTATCCGCCTTGCAATTTTGATTTGCCCTATCGTTTGACCATGGGTAACTTTTGGAGAAGACGGGTGAATAGTATCACACCCTTGGCGCCTTTTTATAACTGAAACGGGGTAAAAAAGTTTTTAAACTTTGGGTAATTGCAATTTCAGTCACTCTCTTTGATTATTTAAAGTTGTAATGTAGAACAACTTTAAAAAAATGGCAACTTAAGTCCCTGTGGTTTTATAAAAGGTAAATGGGCTTTAGGGTTTTGGGCTTTTGGATCCGGGTAGGGTATTTAAGGGGTTTAAGGCCCATTAAGCCTTAGGGACCCATATGGTAATTTTCTGAAACTTGGAGGGTTGATTTGAAACATTTTGAGTTTTTGTCTTCTAGTGGTTGACTTTTGTTGACCATGGTTTGACTTTTTTGATCTTGGTCTTCCGGTCCTCCTTGCACGCTCTTTTAGATGTCCCGTCCTCGTATCTGTGTTTTTTCCCGTTCTTGGACGGGTATATATTTGATATATATCCGTACTTACAATTACACAAACACAAAAACAAGCATATCTTTGCCATTTTTAGTCTGTTTTGGGTTTAATTGGGTAATTTTAGTAAATAACTATATGTGTATTTTACACTTATCAAAATTCCCCAAACTAAACGATTGCGTGTCCTCACGCAATATCACATGCCTTATAACCAAATACCTCGAAACTTCCCCAAACTAAACCTTTGAAAAGTAGCAAAGATTTTTATTGAGAGAGCTAAGAGATCACAAGTTATAAAACACCCGAATTCCCATTTTCAAAGTTTTTTTTAATGATTTTTCTTGATAGATTATCTAACTACAACTTATTCTTGTGTTGACATAATGTAATGTTTTCATTACCTCATTGGTAATTTTAGGATCATAGAACAAAAAGCACAATTAAGTGTCTAAAAGATAACTTCATCATTCCCGATTTTTTCACTTTTCCCATACTAAGCTTAAAAATAAGATCACTGTTAAGTACAAACTAAGATGCTAAGACTACTTATAATTACAACTTGTGAATTTCTCTTCCCGACATAAATCATATATTTAAGTGTGTGTGCTCAAATTAATTTAAACCATTAAATCCACATATTTAGATAGTTGAAATCCGACCAAGCTTTACACATGGGCCTTTTGGGCTAATATGTTAATCACTTATTAAGATCACAACTCAAAGCAAACAAAAACCTCCTTAGCTAAGACATCGTTGGTTTACTTGTCACATTAATGACTTTCTTCTCTAGCATCCCACCGTCATCGGGTAAGTGCTAAGGCTTTTCCATCCGTAGAATAATAATCGAAACGCATGAACTTTCGATGAAAAAGCCTTGTAGACTTTTGCAAATGTTGGTTCAAAAGAATACCTTAGTTTTAGAAAATGAAACTTTTACTATTTATTTTATAACTTGCAACATTATTATTATTATTTACATTATTAGCTAGGACCGGTATCACTTTTCTTCGACTACACATCGTAACCACGCCTCCGAAAAGAGCCCGTGTACTTATTATGATACCAACCCCAAAATATACAACGTCCACCTTTCTTTCTGATGTCACATCGGGAGCAAACCCGACAAAATTCCATGTATTTTTATTGCCGATGAAGTTTGTATATTAATTTATTAACAACCTAAAGGATTTATAACTTGCATCCATTTTATTCACCAACTCATTATTTTTATTTCAAACACATTATTTTTTTTGGCAAATAGAAAATTTTCAATTTTAGAAAACCAAAGTATAAAAATTGAACTAAAATCCACTTATTTACCAACTATGTTGACTTCATCATCGAATAAAGCTTTTTTCTCCGAATATGTTGATTAGACTTTAAGAGTAAAACTCTAAATTGTAAAAATTAAGAGAACACGTATAATTAATCATTTTAATAACCTTGCGGGAAGAAAAACCACAAGTTATTCTTATAAGCTCTTTAAGTTTTCCAAATAAACTATTGTTTAGCCATCCTAATTTTCAATAATCAACACTATCAACTCTATACTCTTTGCAATTTAAAATACTCTAATAAGAGAAATTCGCAAATACTTATCCTAAATAAAATCCAACACGTCATATTTAAAATCTACTTGAGATTGAGCACGAAAATCTTCATTAACTAACGAATTTCAAGTCTAGCAGGTTTAAAGTCTACATGAAGACAAGCACAAACTAATCAATCATTAAGTTTAAGGGAGAAAGCTAGAACTCAACACGTTCGATCGGGTCAAAAATTACTTCTTATTCTTACCAACGGAAAACCTACATTCTTGTCTTAACACTTATATATTATTATTATTATTATTATTTGAAAACTACTAATATTTTTTATATTTTTTCATTTTTTCCTACAAATAAGATCTTAAAATTTTAAAATTTTGGCTATTTTTATGGGAAAATACGGGTACGTGAGAAATAAACAATACGCAGGTAACATCAAACGATAGATTCCCTCCACAAATAAAACGAAACACACATTGTCCTCAAATGATTTATGAAGGAGTTCTCTACGAAAATCTAAGCCGTTTATGAATTATGCAAAGATAAACGTAAATCGATAAGATGAAAGGATATCGGATCTCCCCAAACTAATTTCAAACAAAGGATAGGAAGCTCGAGTGAAACGGGACACAACACCGAACACGAGAGGCTTCAGAAATTGTTGGGTTCATCCTGCAAAAATCTCAAGTACAAACAACAAACACGAAGAACGGTAGAGACTAGCCTCAACACATCACAACACATTAAAAATAGAAAGAAAATAGAAAAGGATAGGCATGGGGTGAACTCCCACGAAGCGGCTTGTTTTATGTATTCAACCAAGTCGCAAGCTTCTACTCTATCCTGTAGATTAGTTCTTCGCTTAGGGAAGAGCAAATGGAAAACTTTCATTGAACATGCCACTGGCTTATGAAACGTGACGATGCCGGGGTCAAAAACAAAATTCTCCCTCCTAAAGGAGAATGGCGATTCCTCGGTGTAAGTGAAATATGGAAGAAAAGTCCAAATGATAAATGTGAAGGAATTGACATTTTCAACATTTAGAGGTAATGTCTTCTTGCTTTGGTAGAGATCTTCATTAAGCACAACATTCTTCATAACCAAATTGGGCTCAAAATTCAAAAAATCATCTGGTGGTTCTGGCGGAGGCAGAAGAAATGACGGTTCTTTGAAAACTAAAAGTATGATCCCGGAAGGAAATGTTCTCTTTTAAATTCTCACTTCAATGTTACAAATTTTTTTATCATGAATGGCAAATGATAAATTTAGTATACCAGTTTGAAAACTTTGTCCTCGTTTCTGAGAGAATTCAAGGGAATACTAGCCGACAACTCTGCAGTGAAAGGCGAGTCGGAATCTAACAAAGGAGGTGGTAAAATACTTGAGTTGGTGGAATCAAGTGCAACGGTTAAGTCCTTTTTTAAATCCTTTTGGTATTGGAAAAAGAGTCATAAAAATCAACGGGATATCAAAAAGTGATTACAAATTTGGCAAGACAATGGTATTGAATGGAACAACGACTTGAAAACTATTGTCTTCTTTTTCCTTGATTTCTTCAACTTCTTGAGGACGAGAAAGAGGTTTTGGTTTTTGATGTAAGTAAGTTGCTAAAAGACAAATTATCTTCTTCCTTATCGCAATTCGAGTCATCATTCCCATACAAATCGGACCAACGACAAAAAACATTGATGACTTCCATGAACAAACCTTCTCTCCGGTGAGGAGTAAGGGGAAGTAAGATTGGGCTACAATGAAACTTCAAGGGATGGGAGGGAGGGGGTAATATCAACTCCCGGTGGAATCGAATCTCTATCAAGAGAAAGCTTCAAATTCACGTTTCTTTTCCGTTAAGTCAGTGTGAAGGTAAAAATACGACTTAATCTCGACATCCTTATCGTTTTTCCATTCAAAGAGAGGATACACGTTTTGCTAGATTTGAAGTTAACCATCGAATTCGAAAAGTAGGATTTGAGTAAACGTTGAAAATTTCTTCAAGTCAAGTCCTTGCGTTAATGGGTCCCCCCTAGTCTGAATCATGCATTACCCGGTAGTAACAAAGATCAAGAGGAGCAAGTTCATCGGCGAACTTCTCAAAATTATCACTAGTCTTCATCATAGGAAGAACTAAGGAATAAGAATAATAGTGCAACTGCCACTAAACATATCGCTTTCGAAAAATCATATGACAAAATTGACGTAACTAAATGTCTTATCCTTGGTATTTTCTCAGATTTTTTCGGCAATAATAAACAAGTCTTCCTTTCCTAAACTCTTAAAGTCAAAAAGTCTCTTCATACAAATCAATGTGAGAGCTTTCGCGGTGCGAAGGAAAGGTCTTCCTAAAAAATAGGCCTACTCTTTGTTCGATGTTCAAAATTAACCACCACAAAATCCGCAAGACAAGTGAAAACCATCAAACTCTAACTACAACATCCTCGGATATGCCCAATGGTGAGAAATGGTAATGCTTGGCAAGACTCGAGTGTCATTCGAGTAGGAGTCCCAACGCTTCAACCCCAAGTTTCTTGTAAATAGAGTGAGGTATAAGATTTATGCTAGCTCTATAAATCTGCTAAAGCACTTAGTTCCCAATTGAGTTCTTGTAAAGCACATAGGATACAAATTTTCCCTGATCTTCAAGCTTCTCCTGGGAACTTTGTTCATAAATGATGGCGGAACATTCCGGCATTCCCGGTTGTAATTGCTATTTTCTTCATTCGAGTTTCTCTTTTTTCCTTAGCCAAATAGCATTAACCATTGTAACTTCGGCATTTCGACGATATCATCATTCAATCCAATCTCTAAAATGGAGTTGTAGAACATCTTCAATAACCGCTATTTAGCACACTTGGTTTTTATATCGTTCTCTCTCTAACTTTTATCCCCTCGGATTTGGAAGTTTAGGTTAATCCGAATTAGGTCTTGGAGAATTAAGATCATGAGTTTCAACAATAACGTTTTTCTTTGCTTTTGTTTTGGAATTTCAAAGTGAAAATGGATTCTTCTCTCCAGAGGTGGGACATTTTCGGGATTTTCCAATTTTAGATTTTGTGGCACTTTTCGTTGACGTCTCCGGGTTTTGTTTCGGGTTTCTTTGAGATTTGAAACAACAAGGAGTAGAACAGAAAGGATGAGTCTAAAGGTCCCTTCAAATCTTAACCTGCTCCTTGTGGTGAAGCATTAATTTGGCTGACGAGTGTTTATTTACGGTTGACTTTGGGAAGATACCTGAATATGAAGTAAAGGCTGAATCATTGGAAATTATTACAAATAACTTTGCAACAAACTCTGTAACAATAAGCCATAGTGATACCTGCAAATTTTGACCTTGATTTTAAACATTCTTCAACAAAGACCTCATCCTTTGCCTTGGACGTATTTTTCAAATCCGTTTTCAAACACCTTGTAATTGGGGCGTAGGAGCTTGAATGGTGGAACTAAAACTTGGTAAAACCGGTGGTTGATTGTTTGGTGGTTGAAAAACATGACCTGATTGGTTTTTGATGGTTTTGATTGAAATGCCCTCCACGGTTATATTTGATTTCGAATTGAAACTTGTTTCCTTGATATCGGCTTTGGTTTCCTTGGTTTGTATTAATATTTTGTTTGATTAAAAACTGGGTGGGTCTCATCTGATTTGCAAAATTAGGAGGATTTCCTTTGAACAAATTTTGCCAACTACGGCGTTATTGTGTAGAATTGATGGATGGTTATCATGAAAATCGGGAATTCATTCCCTTTATTAACGGACAATTGTTTGAAATTATTTGAAATTATGGTTTGAACCACATGTGACACAAACTTCCTCGACTGCTTTGACGGTAGCAGGAGTCGTAACATTCTTTTCACTAATCATCTTTTCTAATCGGCTCATTCGAATATCCATTTTATCTTCAAGAGAAGCGGCGAGTTGTTGAAATTCAAAAGAATTAGAAGGTGTAGAAGTAGAAAGAGGAGCATTCGTACTCACTCTTGGTTCAATTGCACGACTTCTTGAATAACGAACCTTGGATTTACTCTCAATAATGGCTAAACCATCACGAGGCATCTTATCTAGAAAATTTCCACCCGCGGCGGAATCTAAAGCATCTTGATCATTGGTATTCAAAGAATTGTAGAACGTATCAAGTTGATGTAATTCCGAGAAACCATGATGAGGACATTGACGAAGAAGTCCTTTGAAACGTTCCCATGCTTCGTTGAAAGTTTCATTTGGTTTTTGCAAGAAATTAATGATTTCATTTCGAAGGTAAGTTGTTTTCGAAGGTGGAAAGAATTGGTTTATGAATTTCGAGACAAGATCATCCCACGTTAGAATCGATCTAGGGGGTTCTTTATCAAGCCAAATCCGGGCTTCACCCTCGAGAGAAAAAGGAAAAAGCAAAAGCTTAATCGACGTATTCGGAACGTCCGGATGTCTAAACGTAGAAGTAACCTTGTTGAAAAATCGGAGATGATTATGAGGGTCTTGCCTACCCGTAAATTGATTACTTTGAACAAGATTAATCAAAGTTTGTTTGAGTTCAAAATTATTTGCATTTATTAGTGGAACAACAATTGCATCTTCGTATCCCTCGATGGGAGCTTGTAGCATTTGAGCCATGGTACGATTGTCGGCCATTGGAAACTCGGGTTCCTCAACAATAACCGATGTTAATTGTTGTTGTCGACGATTTCGATTACGAGCTTGAGAACGAGTGCGCATGCACTAAAAGAAATTAAAAAGTAAACAAAAATTACACTAATTTTTTTTTGAATTTTTGAATTTTTTTTAACAATCTATTTTAAACGGATACACGGAAGACAACTTAAACCAAATAATCGAATTACTTCACGGTAACTCTTAAAAATTGCTTCTTAAGATGAGCCGTACCTCGTAAATGACACAAATGGCAAGTTTTTGAATCTTTGGTTCGATTTGGGAACTTTTCAAGTTCACCGGAACTTATTTATGATAATACCTCAATTGAAGGTATTATTTGTTGGTGTTCTTTTACCAACTTTGTGTATTTTATTTCTTTTTAAGGACAATTTTTTTTATATATCTTCTATTTATACTAAAAAGAAAAGAAAAATATTTTTTACTTTTTATATATTTTTTATTTTTTTGGATTTTTGAAATATTTAACAAAAATGAAACTTTCGAGGACGAAAGGATCTTCAAACCAAATTCAACAAACGTAAACGACGGAATCTTTAACACAAGTCCCCGGCAGCGGCGCCAAAAACTGATGTTAGGTTTCAATACACTATAAAATATATAATAATATTCCAAAAGAGCAATTAAGAACTTTCCTAAAGTCTCCCTTAAGAAAAGCTCACTCTAAAAGATATATATAATATATAATACGTATATTTAACCGGGAAGAATGATCACCCGGGTCGTTTCCCCAACGACTTGTGAAATTGAAACCTTGCTTTAGCTTGGATTATGATTTGAATGAGAGAAAAGATATTTTTGAGTATCTATAACTACTAAATAAAAGCAACAATTAAAATGAACAATTAAAAGCAATTAAACACTTAAACAATTAACGGGAAACAAATAAAACGCGACAATTAAGCAAATAAGACAAAATTAAACTTTAAAATTGCAAACTAAATTTCTAAACCTAAAATAGGACAAAAGAAAATTTTAGGAAAAAGAAAAATATTTTTTTGATTATTTTTGAATTTATTATGAATTAAAAACTACTATTTTCAATCTAATTAATTCTAGTAATTAGCAAATTAAGTCCTAAAAATTAATAAAAATGATTTTTAAACTTAGAAAAGTCTAAATTAACAATAAAACTCAGAAAACTATTTTTAATTATTTTAAAAATTAAAATCCTATTTTTAAAATTAAAATTAAAAGCTCAAAAATGAAATTTAAAATCTAAAAGTGTTGAAAATGATTTTTCTGAATGTAAAACTAAAAGTACTTTTTATAAAACTAAAAACTATTTTTTTGTAATTTTTTGAAACTTTTTTCTATTTTTTATGATTTTTCGAAAATTAAATCCTAAGAAAAATGATTAAAAATAATCTACTAAATGGAAAAATGTGAAAAATTCAGGGAAAATCCTAAATGCTACAAAGAACAAGTGAAAAATAAAACTAAGATCACAGCTTAAAGAATAAGCCCTAGAATAAGCTTAATAAGCTACGGCTTATGTTAAGAAAAAGAAAAGAAGGAAAATGAGTATAAGAATTTAATATAGAGATAAGCTAACGGATGAGCTAATAAAGCATGGCGGTAAGTGTGTGTGTTTGTGTACTAGAGGTCTTGGGTTCGAGGTTGGCAGACACCCCTTTTTGCACTTTTTTTTTAATTTTTACTTTTTGCAAAAACTAAAAGTTGGAACTTATAAATGATACAATTATAAGCACTTTTAATAAAAGAAGCTTAAGCTCAAACTCAAAAATAAGCTCTTAAAAGCTTTTGAAAGAAACTGTCAACAGGAAGTGAGCTTTTGAGCTCACTTTTGTCTGTTTTTACTAAAACACTTGCACAAACTTTAATATAAGCTCAAATTCAAAAGTAAAAGCTGTTCTAGAATCCATATGAGATGCAGAAGCTTAATCTAAAAAGCTACTTAGGCTAAAATCTCTACAAGTCTTCTAAATCTAGGATTGAAAACAGCTTACTCAGGTATAAAACTCAAAAAGCTCAAAATCAAGCTAAGCTAAAAAAACTCATAAAGCTACTACTGAAACTAAGCTTTAGGAAACTTACTTTACCACTAATAAGCTTTCATTATCAATTATAAAATTGAGCCTAACAAGCTTAAAATCTAAATTTATAATCCAAAATTTACTTACTACTGTTTTTGACTTTTTAAGGCTTTTATGAACTTTTTGACAGCAAATGTAACTAAGAGAATAAGCTAAGAAATAGAAAACAAGTTTAAAACTAAATTATTAAGCATATGAGAAAAACTAAAACTTGCTTAACAAAAATACTAGCTTAAATGAAAGATTAAAAAGACAGCAGTACTAACTAAGGTTAGTACTGCTGATGCTATTTGACAAGAAGTAAAACACAAATGCAGGTTACCTTAGTGGTTATACCTGCATTACACACTCAAAGTGAGTGTGTTTGAACACAATTCAATCACAAACTAAGCTATAATAACTTGGATCAAAATTTTAGCAAACAAAGAAAAGTGAAAAAGTCCCCTGGTGCTTAGACAGATGATAAGCCTTAAAATGATTTTGAACTAAGTCTAATCTTACAAACTATCTTAAATCTTAATAAAACCTGAAAACAAAGCTGACAAAAGAGAAATCACCAAATTCCTTTGACTTTCAGTGGTCAAACTAGCTTATGCCAAACACTCCTTTAGAAAGCACAAAATCCAGTTAAGCTTAAGAAATTAAAATCCTATTAATAAAAAAAAAATAAAAAAAAAAAAAAAAAAAAAAAAAAAAAAAATAAAAAAAAAAAAAAAAAAAAAAAAAAAAAAAATAAAAAAAAAAAAAAAAAAAAAAAAAAAAAAAAATAAAACAAAACAAAAAAAAAAAAAAAAAAAATAATTAATAAAAAAAAAAAAAAAAAAAAAAAAAAAAAAAAAAAAAAATAAAAAAAAAATAAAAATAAAAAAAAAAAAAAAAATAAAAAAAAAAAACCAAAAAAAAAAAAAAAAAAAATCTTAGAGAATGAAAACTTGATTACCAGAATAGATGAAACTTATATAACTACCTAACCAACTTAAATCAACAACTGATTAAGCTAAGTTTTAGGATCTACAACTATGCTACTATATTTTTGGATTTTTATGTTTTTATGACTAATTTTAAGAAAAAACTAAGCTATAGCAAGATCTAAACTAATTTAAGCAAAAACAGATAATCAAATGCACTTAATAAGCACTGATAAAGAGTAATAAGCACTAATAAGCAAACATTTTAAGCAATTAAGCAGTTTACACTAATAAGCACTTATTTAACTTGGAATTAAAGGACAAAAAGAAGTTAAATGAAAACTAACCTTCAGCTTTCAGCTAAACCGAAGTTATGGCTCAATTGAGCTTAATCAACAGCTCTGGCTTATTTAAAATAAGCCAGTAATGGTCCTTGGGAGTCCTTACACAATTGACTCCCCTTCCATAAGCTCAGAATTCCAAAAGTAAAGGTTATAAGGTTTTAAACTGTTTTTAAGA
>BQNB010093041.1:0-26467 GCA_026074375.1 Tanacetum coccineum
ATTCTTCAAGGCCTAGTATGAACGGTGTTTAATTTCAAATGGTAAGTGGCAGTTCTTTCCATATATGAGTTTGTAGGGTGTGGTATCGGTAGGTGTTTTGTAAGCAATATGAAAAGCCCACAGAGCGTCATCAAGTTTTCTAGACCAAATAGCAGGATTGTCTTTAACAGTCTTTTCAAGAATTCTTTTAAGAGCTTTGTTTGTGTTTTCAACTTGACCACTAGTTTGTGGGTGATATGATGTAGAGAAACGGTGGTTAACTCCATATCTTTTCATAGTCTTTTCTATTATTTTGTTGCACAAGTGAGTACCTTGGTCGCTTATTAGAGCTTTGGGCATTCCAAAATAGCAGAATAGTTTCTTTAAGAAAGTGACAACAACTCGGGCATCATTGGTCGGTAAAGCTTGAGCTTCAGCCCATTTAGATACATAATCAACAGCAACAAGAATGTATTCAAACTTATGCGATTTTGGGAATGGTCTCATAAAGTCAATACCCCATATATCGAAAATTTCACATACTTGAATGTTGTTTAAAGGCATCTCATCATGTTTTGATATATTTCCCGTGTTTTGGTATGCTTCGCAAAGTTGAACTAGAGTATGAGCTTCCTTTATGATTGTTGACCAAATAAAATTCTGAATCTAGGACCTTTTTAGCAGTTACATTTGGTCCATAATGTCCACCGATTGGTCCGTGGTGACATTGATCTAAGATTGTTTGGGTTTCTGGTCCAGATACACAGCGTCTGATCATTCCATCAGAACATACTTTAAAAAGGTAAGGTTCCTCCCAGAAGTAGTGTTTGAGGTTAGAGAAGAATTTGCTCTTTTGTTGATACGTCATCCCTTTTGGTATAATATCAACTACCAAGTAGTTTGCAAAATCTGCGAACCATGGTTCATTTTTGGTGTTAATTTCCATAAGGGTTTCTACAGGAAAGTTATCATCCACTTCACTGTCATTACTTCACTCGCCATTTTCAATTCAGGATAAGTGGTCAGCTACGAAATTTTCTGTACCTTTCTATCCCAGATTTATATGTCAAATTCTTGAAAGAGTAGTATCCAACAAATAAGACGTGGTTTAGCATCTTGTTTCTTGAATAAATGCTTCAGAGCTGAATGATCGGTGTGAATGATAGTTTTTGATAAAATAAGATAGGATCTGAATTTGTCGAATACAAAAACTACAACCATAAGTTCTTTTTCGGTTATGGTGTATTTTTGTTGAGCGAGATTTAGAGTTTTGCTAGCGAAGTAGATCGGGTGAAAGTTTTTACCATCTTTTTAACCTAAGACAACTCCAACTGCAAAATCACTTGCATTACACATAAGTTTAAACCTAAAGATTCCAGTTTTGGCTTACGATTACGGGAGCACATGTGAGTTTATCTTTCAATATTTTGAATGCTTTTTGACATTTATCATTAAGTTTAAATGGAGTATCTTTTTCAAGCAGTTTAGTTAGAGGTCGGGAAATTTTTAAAAAATCTTTAATGAAACATCGGTAAAAACCATCATGTCCAAGAAAGCTTCTAACACCTTTGATATTAGTAGGGGGTGGATGTTTTGATATTACATCGATTTTTGCTTTGTCAACTTCAAGTCCTGCGCTAGACACCTTGTGTCCAAGCACAATTCCTTCTTTGACCATGAAGTGACATTTTTCCCAATTAAGGACAAGATGAGCATCTTTACAACGTTGGAGCATTTTATCAAGGTTGTTTAGGCATTTCTCGAAAGAGTCTCCAAAGACGGAGAAATCGTCCATGAATACTTTGATGGATTCTTTGATCATGTCGTGAAAGATTGCCAAGATGCATCTTTGGAATGTAGCTGGGGCATTGCATAGCCCAAAAGGCATTCGCCTAGAAGCGTATGTTCCTAAAGGACATGTAAATGTTGTTTTTTCTTGGTCTATAGGATCGATAGGAATTTGAAAATATCCAGAAAAACCATCGAGGAAACAAAAATATTTATTTCCTGCGAGTCTTTCTAACATTTGATCCATAAACGACAAAGGGAAATGATCTTTTGCGGTTGCTTCATTGAGTTTATAATAATCGATGCATACTCGCTAACCCGTGACGGTTCTTGTTGGAACAAGTTCATCATTTTCATTGGTGACAACTGTAATACATCCTTTGTTTGGTACACAGTGATACTATCCTAAGGACTATCGGCAATTGGATAAATAATACCGATATCCAAAAGTTTAACAATATCTTTCTTAACAACTTCTTGCATATTTGGATTCGACCTTCTTTGTTTTTGGACAACTGGTTTCTTGTCTTCCAAAAGTTGTATCTTGTGTTTATAGAATGATGGGTAGATACCAGGAATATCTGTCGTTTTCCAAGCAAAGGCTTCTTTATGTTTTTTAAGGACGGATACAAGTTTGCTTTTGTTTAGAGTAGAGAGTTTAGATGATATGATCACAGGAAGAAAAGATGGTTCTTCCAGGAATACATATTCCAAATTATCAGGAAGGGGTTTAAGTTCAAGATCCGTAGGGGGTTCTTCGAGAGATGTTTTGATTTTATAATATGTGTTGATGGCGATTTTCTCAAATAGAGGTTCTTCGGTATCGGATTTAGATTCAAAATATTCATCGGCAGCCATTGCTATGAATTCATCGAATTCGGAAAAGATTTCTTCTTCGAGAAGGGTTCCTTTGATGGAATGGAGGATTTTGCTTCCTTCGTCTAGAAGAGAATCGAAATCTTCTTCTAAGATTTCATCGATAACATCGATACTAAAACATGTATCATCGTTTGAGTAAAAGTGTTTCATCACAGAGTCGATATTAAAGATCATTTGTTCAGTCCCAACTCCAAGATTGTGTTGTTTCTGTTTAACTCGAATAACCGCAACAACAGTGTGAAGAAAAGGTCATCCTAAGATGAGGGGAATTTTGTTGTCTTCTTCCATTTTGAGAATAATGAAATCGGCAGGAAAAGTGAATTTACCAACTTCAACGAGCATATTTTCAGCTATTCTAACAGGGTATTAGAATGATCTGTCAGCTAATCTTACGCTCATCTTAGTAGGTTTAAGAGTTTCAAGAGATAGTTTTGCATATAAGGAATATGGCATAAGGTTAATGCTAGCACCAAGATCGGCCAAAGCATTGCGGGAGAAAGTTTTGTTGAAATTACATAGAATAAGAAAACTTCCTGGATCTCTGAGTTTTGGTGGAACTTTATTTTGGATCATTGCCGAACTTTCATCGCTTAGGAAAGTGGAGAAATTTGTTCAATTTTATGTTTGTTGCGTATGCGTTCTTTGAGAAATTTTCCATAGTTAGGCAATCCGGCTAATACATCGACAAGAGGTACGTTAATTCAGACGGCTCAGATCATGTCGAGAAATTTTCTGTATTGTGCCTTCATTTTTTCTTTTCTAAGGCGTTATGGATACGGGATCTTTGGTTTGTATGGTTTGGGTAACGGTGTTTCTTTGACTGGTTCTGTGGGTTGAGTTTTTGGTTATGGTGTAGGTTCATCGTCTTCATCATCGCTATCGAAGTTGATAGGGTTTTTAGAATTATTCTGTTAATCATCCGGGTTATCTGGTGGATTATAGGATTTACCACTTCTTGTGAATACGGCATTCACATGCTCATTACGAGCTTGCGGTGGTTGGTAAGCTTTGATACCTCATGGATTTGGTTGGGTGTTGCTTGGAAGAGATCCAGAAAGTCGACCAGATTGCTTGTCAGCGAGTCTGTCGAATTTGGTTTTGAGGTTTTGGATTGAAGCTTGATGATTTTTGGCTATTGTTTCGAGTTGAGTTTTAAGGTCCATGAATGTTTCTTTGACAAAAGCGTTGGTTGATTGTTGAGATTTCATGAAATCGTTGAATTGTTTTTGAAGATCGTAAGGTTTATCATCGGTATTGGATCGGTAGTTGTCTCGGTTGTAATCATTCTGTCCGCTTGAACGCCAATTATCTCGATTCGAGTCTCGGTTGCATGAATTTAGCTTCTTCTTCACGGGACATTGGCATTTCATCACCGTCCAGATTGGGTGTTGGTTGTTTAACATGATATTGGAGTTCTTTGTACTGAGCATCCATCTTTATGGTCATGGCATCCATTCGAGCCATAATTTTGTCAGTATCGGTGTTACTATTACCTTCATCGGCAAAAGCAACAATTTTCTTAAGAGATGTTTTGGTTTTTAGATTTTTAGCCCAATCGAGCTTGAGTAAGACTTTATCTTCGAGAAGCTTATAAGCTTGATTTGGTGTTTTATAGAGAAAAATACCACCAGCTGCGGCATTTAGAACTTCTTGGGTTATTTCGCTGAGACCATGATAAAAGATTTTGATAATATTGCCTTTGGAAAGGTTACGACCATGGCAGTTTCTGAGCATTTCCTTCATACAAAGCTACACATCAGTTAAAGATTCGTTTTCATGATGAGAAAAGGCACGTATTTCTCTGAGGAGTCGGTCGAAAAGAGCTGGGGGAAAGAATCGGCTAATGAAAGCGATTCAAATTTCATCCCATGTTTTGATAGTTCTTTCGTTGAGTTCGTCCAGCCATGTTTTTGCTTCTCTAGTGAGTGATAGGGGAAACATCATCAGGCGGACAACTTTATTTTCGGTATCTCTGTATTTAAACATATCGCAGATTCCGAGGAATTCCTGAATGTGTTTATGAGGATCGGTTTTGGTTCTTCCATCAAATTGGTTTCCTTTGACGAGAGTCAAATGGTTACCTTTAATAGCAAATTCGTTTGCGGTTTTAGGAATGGTTATCGCGGAACTGAGAGTCGGAGCGACAACATGGTCGGCAGCCCACATGGGTTCATCATCCATTGGATCGTAATTTCAAAGAATATCAAGAAAGTGATGAAAGTAATTGATGTTGAGAATTGGCGGATAGACAATTCTCGGGTGTTGAGGTGGAATGTTTCTTTGATCATATGGAACTCTTCTGTTTCGTCGACTAAGTCTTCGATTCAGAGTACGTTCAGGTTCGGGTAAAGGTTTAACAAGTTCAGAATTAGAAGCACGTGTATGTATCTAAAGGAGAAATTGTTTGAGTCAGTTTGCCAGAAAACTGTACGGCGATTTTTGAAAAAGAGGGGGAGTTAAAGTAATTTTCTAGAGTTGACTACAGAAAGCTTAAAAATCCCCGGCAGCGGCGCCAAAAACTTTGATGTGTTTCAAAATATTTAAATTTATAATGACTGAAAATACTAATTTTATTATAGGGAAACATACAGGTAAAAGTATAACACACGTATGCAGTATAATCTTTTTAGGTAAGACCAGGTCATCCATAGGGATTTGAGTAGTATTCTATAAATAAGAAAAACAGACTTTAACAATTTTGCAAATAACTTTTTACCAGTGATAATAAAGATGACTACTCGGATAGTTAAAAATAATTTATAAGTGTTAGAAATGATCTTGAAAATGGAACCTTTAACTTACAAAAAGGATTTCTTGTCAGAAAACGTTTTCACAAATTAATTTGATTAACTCAAGACTTATATTTAGTAGACTAGACCAAATATGTCACTCAAATAGTTTAGTTACTTATTATATCAAAGCTTATTTTGTTTATCAGTTTACGAAAGTGGATTTCTCGACACAGACGTTAAAGATCATAGATAAATCTTTAAAACCACATAGACCATAACGGGTCTTTCAACCTATACCGATATGATTATATAATCTAAGATTGATAAGCAAAACGGACAAGATAAGATATAATAGGATTGCAACAAAAGCTTGAGATTGAAAACGATCACCATCATACCAAACACTTATTCATTATCATAACGTCACTGAGTAGTCATGAGAGATTTAGCCTCTCATGGCTATGAGGTTCATAACATAAGATGATTCAACATGAATTTCCATTATTCCAATACACTAATATGATATTTTACTTTATTCTTTGATTGTTTCCATTATTCCATAACATAAGATGATTCAACATGAATTTCCATTATTCCTCTCATGGCTATGCGGCGCACATTTGCACTTTAGAGCTTGAATTTTACATTTTATTTGATATTGATTTCCTTAGCATATAAATACTTGATCTTTGTTGTGTTTGAGCTCGGGATATCTTCAAGTGAACCTGCAAGCAATTCATGCTATTAAGTATCGAAAGTTCATGAGAAATGATTAAATATATACAAATAACACCACCAAAAAAATGTATGTTTTGGGCGTTATCAGCTCACTTAATGAATTGTTCCTTTCTTTGAATAAGATCTCGTTGGTTGTTCGGAATTCACAGATGAATGTTCTCATCTCTTCATGTTTTCATTTTCCTTTGTTAATGAATTTGTATAGTATTTTTCCATTGTTAACCTTCTTTCCGGATAGGTAAAGTGATATGGATGAAGTCCGGATGCTGTTCCTGAAAAATAAGACATGATTCAAAGTAAAACTATTCCAGGGAAATAGACTTGCAAAGATATTTAAAAACTTAAGTCAATACGCCGTATACAAATAATTGAATACGTCGTATTACTGAACAGAACGGATACGCTGTATTGGATAGAAAGTTAGATACGCCGTATTCAATGGAAGTGGATACGCCGTATCAGTTTATCGACTAGAACAGTGTATTAGAAAAGAATTAAATCACATAAACAATTAAACTAAACAATACAAGTAAACAATTAAAGACAAATATACAGAATATACAAAATTATACACTAATCTATATTATACTAATCCTAAAGGTTATATCAATCTAATGTTAAAAACCAAAATATCAAATAAAAATCAAGATTAAATTTTCACTCCCCGGCAACGGCGCCAAAAACTTGATGTGTTGTAGTGAGGTGTATGATTTATGATTTCAAGTTTTAAATTTATATTTTGTCGACTTTACCAAAACAACACTTTAACGGGCAGTGTACCCAGTCAGATAGGAGTTTCGTGATAAGTAGGGTGTCGATCACTAAGAGCGAGAATCAATCTTTCAATTTATTAATATTTTGGTTATCTAAACTAAGTTAATTCTATTCTATGTTAAACCTATGCTAAACCTATGTTAATCCTAAATCTAACGGATAAGGGGGTTTCAGCCTGAGAGACTGGCACGGGTTTTGTGGTGACTAAAATCAACTTAAGACACTAAAACACACGCAAGTAGATTGACAGAAAATAAAAGAGCGGTCTAGCCAAATATAAGAAAACTGTATTAACCATTATTAATCTAATCGAAAAGTTGGTTTGTTTATTTAGTGCAATGATTACTTATCTCGAGGCAACATATCATTCTTGAAACTTAGGCGGTACTTCTTCCTAAGACCTAGATACGAAGAATTCTGTTACAATTAAATGTATCGGCATAAAGCATCCTAATTTACTGATTATAATCTATCTTAGGGATTAAAGCAATGGTGATTCTGTTAAACCCTAGCTCATAGAGACTTTACCCACTTACTACTTAAAGGAAATTCATACACTAGTAGTCCACTAACCAAGTCTTAACCAATTAATTGAGAACGTCCTCGTTAATCCCAAGGGTAACCTACCGGTCTAACTAGGCTTACAATCTAAGGACAAAGATTGGTTATTATTTATGATCCTATTGGTCTAGATGTATAAATCACTATATGGAGAGCCATCCTGGCATCTAGATTACTTGGTCCGTATCACTAGATCCAGTTGAATGATAGGTCACATACAAAAGCACGTAAACAAGTATAAACTGATAAACATAAATAAGCAATCAATGATAAATTAAGCAATCAAGATAAACAAACCAAACATTCAGATCTTCATAATAATGGCTAATACACGAAGGTATTAACCTTCAAACGTCATAATCAATACAAAATTAATAATTTAGCCAAGGTAAACTAACCGAGTTAACGAATGATACCAAAAACTAAATGATTACAAGAGTATATGAGATTACAAGTTGTTTCCTATAGAATTAATTACGTTGCAAGACCTCTTCTGCTCTTCTTCTTCTCTGAAAATCGACTTTTATGGTTTAGGTATCAAAAATATGATTTATCACACTTAAAACTCGTTTTTGATTTTTCTATTTATAAGGTCTGGAATATGGTCAATACGACGTATCAAAAGGCTTCGATTCGGCGTATTGGTATTTCTTGGAGTAGGGACCACGTTCGATATCTTCCAGAATACTTTATTTCCATAGCTTGAATATGGCATATTGGTCTTTCCTGGATACGGAGTATTGATCTTGTTTCCTTCGTGGTCTTTTGCAATGTGCAGGCACAGACACGCCATATCTTCCTTGATGGATACGGCGTATTGGATGTCAGAACAGTAATTTCAAATGTCTTCGTTTAAGCTCTAGAATGCATGCCTTTTTGCTAATCTTCACCAAGTACTCCATAATTACTGCAATTCTCAAATACAAACGATTAAGTAGCAATTCTTTGCAATAATTATACAAAATGGGTTATTTACATGGGATAAATGATGCTATAAAAGTGACATTATTTGATGTCATCAGTATTCTTGGAAGAACCCATGAGAAAAGTGACCGTTACTTGAGGATGTCAATCTGTATTACCTCGTGGAAGAACCTCTCTTCTTCCTAATGATGTATATCCTACTCAGATTGAGACAACAAACAAACAAAGAAATAGAAACTCGTTTATGTTCTTAAAGACACAAACAAGCCTTTTGCTTGGGAAAACCAACAGATAATCCTGGCATTTGTCACATCTTTCTAATGTAAACATAAAATACAAGCTATTAAAGATAAAAAAACCATGTTGTTAAAAAACAAAAAGACGATTAAATCCAACTACATGAAGAGTTTGTTAAAAAATAAAAAGTAGAATTATGTACTCCATCGATATTGTATCATTTATCGCTCAATTGCCGATAGCCGCTTGGGTTAAGTCTCATCCTATGGTACAAAAAAGGTAGAGTATTACTGTAGTTGGGCAAACAAAAATGAGTAATGAACTTGTCCCAACAAGAACCATTACGGTTTGGCAAGTATGAATAGATTATCATAAACTCAATGAAAAAACAATAAAAGATCATTTCCCATTTCCATTCATGGATTAAATGCTGGAAAGTCTCACAGGAAATAAATACTTCTGTTTCCTTAATGGTTTCTAGATATTTCTAAATCCCGATCGATCCTATGGATCAAGAAAAAATAACTTTCACTTGCCCTTTCGGAACATACGCTTACTAGCGAATGCCTTTTAGCCTATGCAATGATCCTACTACTTTCCAAAGGTGCATGTTGGCTATCTTTCATGACATGATCAAAGAATCAGTAGAAGTATTCATGGATGACTTCTCCGTCTTTGGAAACTCTTTTGATAATTGTCTGAACAATCTCAATAAAATGCTTCAATGTTGCAAGGATGTAAATCTTGTCCTTAATTAGGAAAAATGTCACTTTATGGTTAAAGAAGGAATTGTTCTCGGACACAAAGTGTCCGGTGCAAGCCTTGAAGTTGACAAAGCCAAAATCGACGTGATCTCGAAAATCCACCACCTATTAATGTCAAAGGCATTAGAAGTTTTCTAGGACATGCCGGTTTCTACCGATGTTTCATTAAAGACTACTTAAAAATTTCTCGTCCTTTATAAGTTGCTTGAAAAAGATACTCCATTCGAGTTCAATGAAGAATGTCACAAAGCATTCAATTCATTAAAAGAAAAACTCACATGTAATCCCGTGATCGTGAGCCCAAATTGGAATCTTCCATTTGAGCTAATGTGTGATGCAAGTGAATTAGCAGTTGGAGCAGTTTTAGTTCAAAAAGATGGTAAACACTTTCACCCAATCTATTTTGCAAGCAAAACTCTTAATGCATCTCAGCAAAAATATACTGTCACTGAAAAAGAACTTATAGTTGTACTCTTTGCATTCGACAAATTCCGACCTTATCTGGTGTTATCCAAAACTGATGTATACACCGATCACTCAACCCTAAGACATCTATTCAAAAAGCAAGATGCAAAGCCATGTCATATACGATGGATACTGCTATTGCAAGAATTTGATATCGAAATAAAAGACAAAAAAGGTACATAAAATGTTGCCGCCGACCACTTATCTTAGATTGAAAATGATGAGACAAGTGACGACAGCGATGTCGACGATAACTTTCCTGGAGAAACTCTTATGGAAATAACCACCAAAGACATACCATGGTTCGCAGACTTTGAAAACTATTTGGTAGGTGATATTATACCTAAAGGGATGACGGACCAACAAAAGAATAAAGTTTTCTCTAACCTCAAAAACTACTCTTGGGAAGATCCCTATCTTTTCAAAGTATGTTCAGACGGTATGATCAGACGCTGTGTCTTAGGACCAAAAACTCGTACCATTTTAGATCAATGTCACCACGGACCTACTGGTGGACATAATGGACCAAACACCACCGCTAAAAAAGTCTTAGACTTAGGCTTTTATTGGCTAACAGTCATCAAAGAAGCTCGTACGCTCGTTAGCCTTTGCAAAGCATGTCAAAATTCTAGAAATATCTCTAAACGTGATGAAATTCCCTTAAATAACATTCAAGTATGCGAAGTTTTTGACATATGGGGTATTGACTTCATGGCACCATTCCTGAAATCATACAAATTCAAGTACATCTTAGTCGCTGTCGACTATGTTTCCAAATGGGCCAAAGCTCAAGCTCTTCCAACGAACGATGCCAGAGTTGTTATTTCATACCTGAAAAAATGGTTCTGCCATTTTGGAACACCCAAAGCTCTCATAAGCGAACGAGGAACTCATTTCTGCAACAAAATTATGGAAAAAACTATGAAACGATATGGTATCAATCACCGTTTCTCTACATCGTATCATCCTCAAACGAGCGAACAAGCTGAAAATAAAAAAAGAGCCCTTAAACGTATCATTAAAAAAACAGTAAAAGTCAATCTCGCTGTTTGGTCAAGAAAACTCGATGATGCTCTGCGGGCTTTCAGAACCGCTTACAAAACACCAACCGAAACCACACCTTATAAACTCTTATATGGTAAAAACTGCCACTTACCATTTAAAATTGAACACCGTGCATACTGGGCACTTAAAAACTGTAATCTAGATCTCATCTCCACTGGTGAGAAAAGAATGTTTCAGTTACACAAATTAGATGAATTTCGGCATCAAGCATATGAGAATTCCCATCTATACAAAGCAAGAACTACAGTCTGTCATGACAGAAAACTCAAAATGAGACAAGAATTCAAACACGAAAACAAAGTTTTGTTATTTCATTCTAAATATAAATTCAAACAGCCGAAACTCAGATCTCGTTGGCTTGGACCATATGTGGTGAAACATCAATATCCATCCGGATATGTGGAACTATATGGTAAAAATGACAAAACATTTATTGTTAACGGCCATCGTCTCAAGCTCTATTACGAAGAAGCTGAATACAATGACCGAAGGGAAGAACTCACTCCCTTCTTTCCCAAAGACTGATCTACTAAAGTATGAGTCTAGCTAATGACTCTTTTAAAAACTAAGCGCTTCTCAGGAGGCAACCCATACTTTATCTTTTTTTCCACTCAAGGTGGTTGGGACCCAAAAAAATCCTAAAAATATTTTTCTTTTTGTGTGTTTTGTTTGTTTATGATGTTTAGGTATTCAAGTCTAAAGAAAAGAAGAACAAAGGAGGAAAATCAAAGAAGCACTTTCTCGCAGCTACACTATATTATGCCCAAGAAGTACCATTTTCCTTTAATTTTCCCTATTCTTTATATTTATCATTTCTCACATTGAGGGCAATGTTCAACTTAAGTGTGGAGGGGAGTCAAATATGAAAAATTAAATATATCATATCCCTCTATGTTTTCCCTGCAATCTAGCCACGTTATTCAACTGATATTTAACAAAATTAATATATAGCCTTTCTTCCAAAATTAAAAAATTGTATACACTTAGTAAGGAAAATCCTACTCGAATTGACATCATAACTAGCACAAAAATTACTCCACTAAAATTTGAGGTGTATTCTAGCCTTTGATGCATATCCTTTGCATATTTTATGAGAGTGCCGATAATTTAGTAGCTCTAGAACTTGTGCCTGATCATCATTTACTAACCGCAATGAGGTTAATTTATAGGCAATATCATATGATAAGAGGTAAAATAAATCCCCATGTAATCCCATTATCTGCAGCACTCGCTTTTAGTGCTGAAATTCCCCAAAGTATCTCAAGAACAATGTCCTCAATATCTCAGTTCTGTGCCAGCCTTAGTTGTCATTATTATAAGCATTTGGTATATAAAAAAAGGAGAAATAAAGTTATAAAGTTGTTATAAGGCTTTGGTTTGGCACATGAAATTATGTATCATACTCACCCACATCATTATCATGTTTTGCCTCTTTGAGATTTTGTCTAGGTGCTCACGACGTAACGGGCATGTTTATGCGTCTCGTACAAGCATATGATAGCTATCTAGATCATGTCTATGCAAAATTAAGTGAACTCACAAATATGAAACCCTATCTTAGTGACTTGTGTGAATTAAAAATCAAACACATCCCCTATGTGAGGTGCTTTATTATGTGTCTATGCCTGAAAAGTTATTAAACCAGTAAAATCTTGTATAAAAATAATTTCTCCACTTTCAAGATAAATGATTCTTGTTTTCTCGCTTTAATTGCTTGAGGGCAAGCAATAGCTAAGTGAAGAGGGATTTTATAACGCCTTATTTATACATATTTTCGGCGGCGTTATTTATATATATTTTATCATTTCTCTTGAACTTTTGATACTTAATACAATGAAATATGTGCATGTTCACCTGAAGACTGTCCGTGCTCAAAATGTTCGAAATACAAGTGTGTATACTCATTGGAAGCAAAGTTAGTAGAAAAGAAATAATAAGGTCCAAAATTATGAAGAAGTGCATCGGACTTATATTATTATGTGACGTACTTACCAACGAAATCAATGAAGTCAGTTAATACACAATGTGCGCCAGTTTTCCCAGAATGTGCGCCGCACTTGCTATATGCATTAATGAAGATTTAACCGACTTAGGCTGAAGTACGTCGCACTTTTGTTTAAGTGCGCCGCACTTCATGCCTCTCACAACCTATAAATAGAGAGGACCTCTATTCATTTTACATATACTTCTTAATACAAATCTCTCTCAAACTCTTCACCAATCTCTAGGATTTAAGCAAGAAATTCCAGCGAAGACAAAGACGGTTTTATAGTACTTGGTATAATAACGGGCTTAGTAAGATTAGATACTTGTAAACGGGTTGTGTTTATGCTCCATAGCCTATCCCAATCTCGTATGTTTCTTATCTATCTATTTCACTTTGTTATTATGAACTCATTAGCCATGAGAGGCCAAACCTCTTATGACTACTCAGTGATGTTAATATAATAAATAAATATTTGGTATTATTACGATCTTGTTAATCTTGAGCTTATGTTGAAATCCTATTGTATCTTATCTTGTCAACTTTGTTAGTCAACTTTGATTATATACGCATAACGGTATAGGTCGAAAGACCCGTTGTATACTATATAGTTCTAAATATTTGTCAATGATCTTTACCGTTTGTTTAGAGGAATCCGCTTACGTTATTTGATAAACAAAATAGATTTGATATAATAGTAACTTGATTATTTGAGTGGCACATTTGATTAAGTTAACTAATATAAGTCTTAAGTTAAACCAAGTTAATTTGTGAAAACGTTTTTTGACAATTAAACCTTTTTATAAGTCCTAAAATCTAAGATAGTAATAATTACCATTACTTAGGAATTATATGTAACTAACCGAGTAGTCATATTTCTTTATTACTGAATCCATCATCAATCATATCTTATTTGAAAAAGTTATTAAAGTTTGTCTTAAAACTTATGATTACACGAACATAATCAAATCCATGTGGATGACCTGGTCTTACCTGAAATATTATACTGCATACGTGGGTTATACTTTAACCTTGTGTTTCTATCTAATAACCAGTTATTCTAGTCTTATAAATTTAAAGCTTTTGAAACACATTAGCTACCCGCATGTCAAGAGGCACCCTTTTCAGAAGGTGCTGATATCAACAGCGTTGGAAATACGTAAGCTATGCACACTCAGCCTACAAACCCAGCGTTCCCCGTCTCCGAAGGTGATTATTTGTTTCCAAATTTCCCTGTTTGATGCTTATTGTATGCTCTCAGTGATAACTCTTTTTCGCCATTTAATCTCTTTGTCAACAGATTCTAGGGGCATGGATACCTCAGTTTCAAACGCTAAAGTAAGAACGACAGCTGAACGGTCTTCCTCAAAAAGGGTTCGACGCCCTATTAGCGAAAGCCTTCCTAACCGTTAAAATGCAGCCGATGTTGCGATGGCAACTATGTTTTCTGGCATACATGCATGTTTTTGTTCAGTTAAATTTTATAAAAAGGACTTGAAACAAATATAAGCTTATTATAACATAATAAGCTTATATCAGCCGACAATTTCAAAATAATATGCAACATTAACCGAAAACAAACATCTCATAAGCCCATGGATAAGCTTAAACAAACACCCTGCATTACTACTTACAAGTCAACAAAACTTGATTAAAAACTAACTAAAACTAGGTCACTAGATTAAAAGCCCTTTTGTGGCTAAGGGGTGTTTGGATTAGCTTATTGTTTGGGCTTTACAACTTATTTTGGTTATAAAACATAAGTCCAATAATAGAGCTAATTTAGGGGTTAAGGGAATTTAATCAACATCACCGCTGTCACGAGCTACAACTCTCTTTAAAACTGAGCGACATGGTGATCGGTGATGTTGCAGCAGATTCAAACCAAAAAAGAAATCGATGAGTTTTAGGTAGGAGAAGAGGCAAAAAAAAAGAAATCGATGATGTTGCATTGTGATTATGAATGTTTTTTTGTGCTTATTTATGGTGATATTTTAGTGAATAGATAGAAATTGATAACCATAAGCAGATACAAGCAAGCCGAGTTAATCGAAGTCTAATAAGCTTTGGGTATAACTGGTACTGGTACAGGTGTATTCAGGTTTGGATACTAAAGGTCAATTAGTCGGGTTATGCAAGTGGCTAATAAAAAATGGGTAGTAGTTACCTACACAAATCATATTACACATTCCTACAAGAGTTGGGGATACGTAAACTATAAGTTCTGCTATCGTTTGTTTGTTATATGATCATTGTTATGTACTTTTATGTGTGTGCTGAAATGAGTCTTCTTAATGCGTGTGTATGCGTGAATTTTTAGGTGATCACCCTGTAAAGAAAAGAATGCCGTGGCTGTTAACACTTTGTGGATAAATCCGAGCAGGACCAGTTTAGATATGAAGTTTCATTCGAAGCTTTAAAAAAGATATTATGGGTAACTTGATCCAACGCGTTTCAACCATACAAATATTACCCTTAACCCGTCTGACTAGTGTTTTAGACAAACTTTTATGGGTAAACTTGCTAATGCGTTTTACTTTTGTTGCATTTTTATCTTAATGCTGCCACCGCCATGGTGCAACAAGCAATGCAATACATTGACCAGACTCCAGATATTGAAATTAAGATTGAAATCATCAAAACACTTAACAATGTATCAACTGGGGAGGTAAGCTTCCTGATATATACGTAATTATGTATCCCAAGTTCTTTACTTAAATATGTTTTTAGCTCCATAATCCACCTTTGCTTTTGGTAGATTTTTGTTGAGATCGAGAGAGTTCGATTGATCAAAAGGCTAGCTAAGATCAAGGAGGAACAAGGTTAAATAGCGGGGGCTGCTGATTTGATGCAAAAGATTGCGGTCAGAATCTATCATGTGATCCATCACTGCAAGTTTCTTATAATTTATCTTAACTTCCTGTCTTTTTGTGGTCGTAATGTATTTTGTACTCTAGATCTGTAAGGTTAATTCATTATCTAATCACACTCGATTCATGTAATTTCTGTGTGTCAAGCCACATAATCTTATTGTTTGTTGGTGTTTGTGACTTCGGGTTACAAAAACCATATTTTTCTGAGAATAAACTAAAATGTTATGGATAGACATGCTGTTCATTTACTGGGTGTAATTAATCAGTGATTGACTGAATTATATTTGATTTATACAGGTGCTTCTTGGTTATATTACTACCATATAAACAATCTAAGTCTTCGTTAACTATTGGCCGCATATAGAACTCTCAACCTATAGTTTCATGGGGGCTGGGGAATAGAGCTCACCTGCTTCTCATATCCTGATTGGCAAAGCTCTATGTAAGTTGTCAGCATCGAAGAACACTGTGAATATTAACCTGAACGTGAAGCTCATAACTGCTTGAGAAGGGTTTCAGCAACAAAGAAGAATATCTCATTTTCTTTTGTACTATGATATTCTTTATTCAGCATCACATTATGGATAAATCTATTATGGACTCGAAACTTAAACACGAACATGTGAATGACATGTACACCAACACTACAAAAAACACCTTTGCACACAAATGCCCTACGGTGGAGCGCGGACAAATCCCCTCATTTGATAAAAACTTTGAAGTATGTTCGAAGCTAAGAGTCGGGTAACAATCACGATAACTATCGGTAATGTTTGTCTACTTTTAGAGAGAGAGAGAGTAGAGGTGGTGGTTGTGATAGTCGAGGCTACATGAGAGGCTCGGGCAGCCTTGAGAGGGAAAGGACCTAGAGCTTTTTTTTTTAATTTCAGCGGATTTGGTCAATATCAAAATAATAACCTTGTATTTATAGGGTCACCCTAGGGTTAGGCGTGTCTCCCTGGATGTGATCCGAGGTTTTAGGATGGTTCACGTGATGGACATACAAGGGAGGAGACAAGGGGAGACCCGCGGAGCACCCTCCTTTGTCCCGTTATGTTCATGGTTTGGTGCATGAACATTCGTGAGTGCTTGGGGCACGTTAAACAACACTATCTCATTGTCGAATAAGGTAGTAACACCTATCGTCTGTTGAGATATTGGCTGTGTAAGATCCTATCTAGTCCTAAGAGTTGAATGGACGCGTTTGTTTTTAGCGATACCTATCCTGGGAAGGTGTTTACCATACAGGCTGTGTTGATTCAGTGACCTTGTTTGAGCTTTATCGAGTTTTTTTATGAATATATTGTTTTTGGCTATTCGAGTTTGACGTGCCATAGTCTATCAAGTGTGCTGCGGAAACTTGGTATTTGATATTTTATTATATTTATATGCGCCAAGTAGCGAGCAAATGATGTTTTTATTTAAACAAAAGCAAATGCTGATAAAATGACAACAAATATTTAAATGAAACTGATTTTATGTTTTTCACCTATATGATTATTTATATTCCATTTTTATTTTATATATTTATAATCTTTTGACTAGGTATGTATGATCGAATTTCACATGTGTGTATTTTTGTTAACTAGCAGGATGCATGCGCTTTGCAGCGACAGGTATCCTGTGATGATTAACTGGACAAATAGATCCCGGTTCACCCGTTTGTATCTGTTAGTGCAAATATCACGATATTAATCTACACAGTCTTGTTTATTTTGTTGATGACAAACATGTAACTTGTAATACATAACGTAAAATGTACAAGTTACTCGTGATAACGTTTTGTCTCAACATACATTCATCAACACCTCTCAACTTCTCGAGTCCACTCATGCTTCAACACATGTACGAATATGTTTGTTAAGTTGCACTATGATCAAACCATTTAACAAACCATTGAGAATGATTAAAATACTTTTAAGAGTCATTAAGTATTTACAAGGTCAATCATTCTTTTTCGAACATAATTTTGCATTTCATACAAAGTATGAACACGTTTTTATAAACTAGCAAGACCCATTTTGTCATGCATACTAGATCAATCATTTGCATAAAACCACGTAAGTTTACTTACATTACCACTAAATAAATACTTTTAACTAATCCTTTACTTAATAATTAACTAAGTGCATTAGTGAGGGATTATAAATTTTTGAAAACAAATCTTATAATTTTTTTTTCATATCTTGCAAATCTTTCTATTATAGTGATTAAATTGATTTTCCTTTTAGAACAATATTCATTCAGCTTTTATAAGTACATTAAGGATCTAAGCAAAATATTTGAAAATATTTTTTAACAATTTTGAATTTGAACCACCGATCCATGGATCCACCAAAATACACATACGAATCCACTTAAATTTTCAGATAGCGGCCAGATTTGTTTTTTATAATATCAACGTGGCATATATTTTGGGCAACCCTTTTCACACCTTTTCTAATGCAGATCGAATATAAAAACAAGCCACACAACACAAGAACTAATCCGAAATTCTCAAAACGAGAAATTATCTTATTTAATAAAGTTGTAGGTTTCTCAAAGCATGCTAGAGACATCCCTTTAAAAATCCTTCCTTATAAGGAGGATAAGTTTCTAAATATTAGGAAACAAAATACAACAAAACATAATTGATTATGTCCAAAATAAAGCCTAAAGATAGAAAAATGCCCTTTTGAGTCCCGAAACGACCCCGAAAGGCCCAAAACTGACAGGGTTGAATAGTCTTTAACGTTGGGCCTTTTCGAGGGACATGGGATTTCAGCCCAATCCGCCACATAAATTTATTGCCGCAAAATAGTCGCCAAACGTAGTTGTCACGTTGACTCGCTCGTTGACCGTATCTGCATCATTTTCTCTTGCATATTTTCACACACTTAGACATCATTATAATCAAGTTTTTATAATGTAAAAATACAAGCAATCATGTCTTTAAAACCCACTAACCCTTGATCATAATGCTTCTAAATTTCATTTGTTCCAAGCATGTTTTTACATGATCATTCATTCAAGAAATATTAGATATCTTGCCATCCTCAATGACCACAAGCATATATATGAAGGTCCACCACAAAAAACATAGAGTCTTGTCATCTTCATCAACAATATCATGCTTAGTGATCTTGATGTTTAGATTAAAAATTTATATCCAATTGACACTCATGTCTTGGATCATCATTATCATGTACCATAACTATACAACAAACTAGATGATAGTTGATTTATATATTTAGGCCATAAAACACGAGTTTTATTATGCCAGGACATAAAATATAATGGGTTTGGTTGTACCCGAAGACGGACTCGGTATTTATCTTAGTACCAAAAAAGTGTAAGCGACGTTAGGTAGGTTCTACCTTGAAGTAGGATTCGTAGCCAAACCACTATAAATCATTGTGTCCGTTTTGCATTTCCTTTTAATTATCGCTTACATTTACATATGCATTTATCGCTTTATATTTATACTTGCATTGCATCTACGTCTGTATTATATATTATGTTGTGGTGACATGTTTAGTTTTATGCTCTCCATTATCTTTATTGTTATAGATTTATTAAAGACACTTATCATATTACGTCATAATTGATTAGTTGTTTGATACAACAGGTTTAAGTTTTTAATGGAAACGTATTCATCCCCACTCTCTATGATTTCACGATATCGGTTTTGACGGGTCTTCTCCAGTTCGTTTTTGAACGACTTTTATTGGCTAGCCGAACCGACGGCGACTACAGTTCCCATTGAGCTCGTTGGTCTGGTTCGGTTTTAAAAATATATGTACCATCAACTTGTTAGCATATAAATTGTATGAAGCTTTATGTTTTTATTAGTTTATACAATGTGTATAATAACATATACTTTTTATTTTATAGGTTTTTTAAAAATAACATTAATTAGTGTATCTAACTAGTTTATACTTTAAATTATGTTGTAGCTTGTTTAGATTGTACATTCTAAAAATATTATTGTACTTTTGAGTAAGAGGGTGTTTCAAATGGTTGTATTTAATTTGGTAGGTATCCATTTAATTGGTTGTACATTGTGAATATATCATTGTACTTTTATGTAATGGGTGTTTTATTAGAAGTATTAATTATGTATTAAAAAGTTGCACAATCTGTTTCTTTGTTTATATGTTTTAATTTTTAAGTTTGTAATGTGTTAGTGCATTAAAAAGTTGTACACTATGTATAAATATTTGTATGTTTAAAATTTTAAGTTTCAAAGCATTTAATGCCCTAACATGCATTCCTCCACTATAAGAGCATCTACAGTGTGTAAAGTTGTAGAAAGCCTTTTACTATTCAAAAAAGCTATTTAAGAGAGTTTTTTGCATTGTAATAAAAGCTTTTTGAAAAGCTTTTTACCAATAACTTGATAAACCTCATGTCATTCTTCAAAGTTTTATGTTATTAATTGGTTATGCATTAAATGCATTTAGGAGGTGTTTGTTAGCCGGTATTCAGGATTGGGATTGGATGTGAAACTAAAATTGTTTATTTGGTTAGTGGGTCTAGGATTATATATCGGTTATGATTACCACATAGTAGACTTTGACCAATTCCTCATTCAATGTTATGGTTTACAATAAAACACTGTTCTCTTTTAAAATGGGTCATATTTTTTCAAGTATCATTTGTCTTTACATGTAAAATAGTGGGCCTATAACATATATTTTATTTTTAATCAATTAAATAAAAATAAAGTAATTCTACATCCTATTTATATTTTGAAAGAAACAACTTTTTATAAACCTATACTTTTTCTTTCACTCTCTTATCTTTCATCCCTATATCTATTGCCAAACCTGCTTATACACCAAACGGCTCCTTAATACATTAAGTCTTTAAAACTTGACGCATTGTGAATGCTCTAAGTAATATAGATAATCTCATATAATATAAAATAAAATATGAGGATCTTTAGAATTTAATTATAGGAAACTAAACATAAAAAATAGTTAGATGTAGAGTATGAAGTTAGAAGAAATACAAAGGGTGAAAAAGACTAATATACTCTTGTGTACAATTCATATGTGAGAGATAACGAAATCAGACAACGGTCAAGTTCTGGACAAGTAGCGTGATAAAACCAAACGTTGGGGAAATCTGCAATTATTTCTCCCTAGTGGGGACTTAAAATGAAATTCGAGCTTAACCTTAGAAACTACTGGTGTAATTTACTCTAAAAAAGTTCAAGATTCTTAATATTCTTAAAAAAACATATTTTGTTGTAACATGAGAAAAATATATTCAATTTTTCTCTTATAGTTGTATTATTTTACCAACGAGGTGTTCGATCCACGCTTCGCTGCGGAGCATAAGGTTTTACGTTTGTGGTTTATATTGATTCTTTCATTTGAAAT
Organism: Tanacetum coccineum; assembly: GCA_026074375.1. Taxonomy (NCBI): domain Eukaryota; kingdom Viridiplantae; phylum Streptophyta; class Magnoliopsida; order Asterales; family Asteraceae; genus Tanacetum; species Tanacetum coccineum. Next base: position 21,130 of record BQNB010093041.1, read on the forward strand.
TCCCCTTTAACAAACGTAGTAAATTCACTTAAATAAAAATGTAGTTTTCAAAAAAGCTTTTAAGTTTTAAATCTCTAATGTAGTCTATACAATTACAAATCTAGATCAGATGCATTTGCTACATAGCCATTGTTGATTGTTGCTCCAAACGAACCGTATTCGCATCTTCCAATTGTAGTATCAATAAAGAAGCATAAAAAAGTACACATCAATATACGCTTCGTAGTAGTACACTTAATACATAATTAGTAAGCACTAATGTGTTCCATACCCAGTACTTTATCCGGTGTATCTTCATTGTCTTTGTCTTCCAATGACGATTATGTCATTTCAATCTTCCATATTCCAATATTTACCGTGACGGTCATATGTGGTCATTGATCAACAATTGTCATCGTTAGTTGATCGATGTTTGCATTGTTGTTGTTCTTATTATTCTTATTCTGCAAGTTGTTCAAACAGTAATCAATATATCATTCAGTTATAATTACAACAAAAATCAACATATACAATGTATACAATAGCTATGCAATTTCAATATAAGAAAACTATATCTGATACAACATTCTTATAGGCAACATGGATGGTACTGTAGTCCTCGTTCTCTAGAATATGCCTTTTGTCCCTTCTGCAAACCCAAAAAGTGCCCACATGATAATCGTATTGTCTTAATAAACTATCAGTGCTAAGTATCCAGAATGCAATTATAACTGGATTAGACTGACAAAGAAAATCAAACCGCTTTCGGATGTTTTTATTCTTGAGCAACATATCTCCGTGTAGAATATCACACTTGATGTTCTAGACACTGATAAGCTGCTCAAGAATCAACAGACATCATAAAGCAGTTCACTTATACAATGGAGTGATGCTATGCCAAGACAGAAATTTTATTTGTCATCATCAAAAAGGGGGAGATTGTTGGTGCAACATTGACTAGGATCTCCTTTATGTTTTAATAATGAAAAATAAATGTTCTCAAAATGTAAAATCACAAACGATAGCCTAATCCGTAAAACCGGATTTTCTTGTTCACTGCGTTGGTCACACGTCAGCGCGTGAGTAGCGCGCCACAAGCGAACTCCGTTTTTACGGATTTAATTTTGTCGGCTTTCCTTTTACCCGACACATGTGGAAACTTCAATAATAGTATGTATATGATATTTTAGCATTTGGGAACACTCTAAATGAGGACTAGACTTAAAGAGGAGTAAAAATGAATCTTCCTATTTTCTACAAAACCCCAACTCAAATCTCTTATCAAACGCCTCTAGCCAAGGCCGAAACTTCTTTCTAAACCTAGTGTGATTATATTTTCAACATACCAACAAGCAAAAGTATTCATTGGACCTTAATCTGGATTTATGTTGTTCCTAATCACGTAACGGGTTTTACTTCCTTATTGGTCAAACTAAGTCAAAAGTTACTTTGCGTAAACGCGTCCTTTCCCGTTATGGGATATGCTTTACATAAGATGCAAATCACTTAGCTTGTTTACATCAAGATGATTAGTGATCAAATCCATTAATGTTAGTGATCAAGAGATTTAGTAAGAGAAAGAAGGTTTTTAGAGAGAGAAAGAAGACTGAAAAAATTCATGCAAAGAGGTCTATTTTTCAGCTGGGAATAGTGTAGTATTTATAGGCAGGAAAACCCAACGGTAACTGCTGGCGGTCTTGGCGGTCCCAGATATATCTTAGGGCCGCCAGGCCTATCAGGGGGCCGTCGTAGACTAACGCTCCCCTTTTTGTATTTTAGTGGGAAGGTTTTATCTGGTATAGAAGGTTCCATTTTGGGGTGAAAACCAGATTTGAATTTATATGTTAAATAAAACATTTCTTTTATTTAAAAAGTATTTTGTATATATTTATTTTTGTAAAAATGTGATGGTTAAGAAAAATTATTTTCTTGATCACCAATCTTGTTTAATGGTTTGTTTATACATACCTTAAGTGATTTACATTTGAAATGGAAATTTACGATTTATAATTTGTAAACGTTTATTTTTATCGTAAACGTTTTTACATTTTGTTATCTTTAAAACTCGAGAGGTCGAAAAATATACATAACGTTTTTAGACATTATTTGTATTAACATAACACCTTCCATTTCTATCCTCAATTCGGCTAAACTTCTCTTCCTGTAATTTTTTTCTTCAACATTACCAGGGTCACTTTCAAAACCATCCCCATTGATGATATCCACGTCCTCTCCTTCTAAAACATCATCTAACACTAGATTAGTGACACTAATGTTGTCAAAAGGAAGATCCATTCTAATACCAAACAAATGGACATCAACATCAGGCTCTACAATCTCATTCTCTTCATATACTAAAAAATCTTTGTCTACATCATCATCATCTGTACCTGCATCTTCACTAGACTGAACATCATATTCAGTTTCATATGTAGTATCTATTCCTCATCAGCATAGAAGAAATGTCCATCAGTAGGAGCTGATTCATCTTCTTGACCATTACCCTGTTTAGCATCTTCCCCAAAACTCACATAATCTTCAAGTACAACATCTTCCACACTGAATTCCTGAGTTCCATCCTCTTCCACAATGGGTACCTCAGTGCTAACCTCTGCCACAATGGGTTCTTGAGTGCTAACCTTTGCTAAAATGGGTTCCTAAGTTCTACCAACATCTGGTTCCTCAAACACAGGAAGCTCAAATTATGTATCAACTTGGGAAACATTTAGGTTTACAGGTTCATTTAAGTTCAAGTCTAAGTCATTAACTCTAAAAGACTCATCATGACTTAACCCTGAACTGTCTACACACTCCCCGCAACATTAGCAAAGCCTGCTTCTCCATCCAATTCTGTTTTATCAAATGATAATTGCCTCATCACATCATCCATAACCTGACTAGCAGTTGCTTGTTGTGAGACAAAACTCAGGTTTATGTTACTAAACTATGATTGTATTGTTGGGAGAACATGGATTTGTGTGTCAACTCCCTGTATACCACTCAACTGTGTATATGTAATGACAGACTCATCAGTGGGAGGGGTTAAAATACAATCAGGCATACACCTAGGTGTAATGGACTCACAAACAGAATCCTTACAAGGTGTACTTGAATCATGTTGTGGCAAAGAGCTAGGTGTGATAGAGTCACAAACAGGTTCCTTAGTTGTTTCAATAGACTCATGCCAGGTCAACAACAACATTTTTTAGTTTTGTTTACTGCAATGCTACTAGGCTCATTAGTAATCTCTTCTAATGTTGCCCTAAACTGTGGTGCCCTAAGGTAAGAGTCTAAAGCGGTAACACCATGTTCTATATAGACCCCAATCAACTTAAAACTCCTAACAAGGGTAGCCAAGCAACGAACATCCTCCTCGCAAGCCAAAGCATACAACCCTTCATCTAGACTGGTGAGTGGTCTAAGATAATTATAAAACATAGGCTCAAATTTACCTGTGTAACCTAATTTAAGAACCATCGTGTTTAACGCAACGACAGTAAACAAATTGATATGGACCATATCAAATATATCGACCCGACCACTAACATACATTCAGCTTGGATACCTTTGAAATTTTCCACCATGATATATTCAAATTGAAAACATATTGGGTGCATTATCTAAAAATCAAAATCAAAACGTAACTTCATAAATCGACAATAAAACAAGTAAAGAACACTACATTTGTAAAAAATCAACTTTGAGCAAAAGGCCTTCAAATCATTACCATAATTCGATTCGAGATCTTCGATGAGTTGATCGGTGGTGCCCGTCCATTGTTTTCTATGGAGCTTCCATCCTGTGTGGTCCACTAACACCATTGCATGTAGGGTTTGATTGCATAAAAATATTGTAAGTATGGTTGTGTGAGTGATTTGTGAGAGAGTAGGAATATGATTCGGGCGGGAATAATCTTGTGAAATGATAAGGATGAGAGATGTAAGTGAAGTGAATAGTAAAAAATTAATTGGTGATGTGATGGGAAGTGTACATGTGTAACAAAAAAAATTACACTTAGGGACCAACAGTGCACTATAATACTTTTAATGCGAAATTACAATAGTACCTATCACTAACGAAGCGACTTAACGACCATTCATCCCTGAGGACCAAACACGCACCAAAATGACCACTTTTGGGACCATTTCCACCGATTTTCAAAACGAGGGACTGAACACGCAAACAAGATAGAGTTTAGGGACCAATGGTGTAATTTACCCCATCCATAATATACAACATAATTGGTTTATACATGAAAATACATAGTTGGTTTATAATTGTGACCACCTAGAAATAATATACAACATAACTTTACATCGTTGGTTTATAACACGCACCAACAAATAATCGATCATTCAACTAATAATATCGGTTAAGCTTAGACAAACCGATTATCTCACAAACCTCACTTTTTTCTCTCTCTCAATTTTTTAGTATTTTACTGTTTTTTTGATTTTTTTTATCAAACCTAAACTAACAAACTGAATAACAGTGTATTTTTCACCACTTCACGAATATGATAAATCTGAATAATTAATATCCGATCATACTAGTGAAATTAGTAACTACACGAGCACTAAGATACACTACTTTTACTTTCCCAATTGCATTATGCAATTTTCCAACCTAACCATGGATAGAAAATTCACACACGTACCTAATTGCATTGTGCAATTTCCCGACCATACCAGAGATAGAAAATATGCATCGCGATAGGAAATACAATACTTTACACAAAAGCGACTAGCAACCGATTAAGAACTTAATCTAATAGGGTAGGCTTAGGGGTAAAGGTGTAACAAAACAAAAATTTGGTGTAAGAAAAGAAAGGAATAGATCAGCAGGTTTTTCTAGGGGTATCTTACTCTAAAAATGAGAGTAAACAACGGGTTTATACGGAGGTTAACTAACTAGTGTAGTTAGTTAATATCACAACATGTATAGGCTTTTTGGTGTAATCCTTTAAATTAACCACTTTTAGAAATGTCACTCCATCTATTAAAAATAGTGCTTATTATTATGGTCTTGGATAGATTTACCAAGCTAAGTTCTAAAGTTTATTACAGTCACCGACACACTCATATTTTTATAGAATTTGGGTAAACATTAGGAAATGGATAAGGCTAAATCCTTAGAATATCTAAACAAGGGTTATGTGTGCGGGTCATGCAACTAATAATTTCATAAAAATATGCTATTTTTTTTAATTTTGATATAAATTAGGCATATTAATGTAAAAATACGGACAAGTAAGCGTTCTAATTCTCCTCCCCCCACTTGAAATATACAACGACCTCGTTGTATAAATAAAACATGAAAAACAGGAAATTAAATAATTAGAACGAGAAACTCTCCTGAG
>BQNB010093042.1:0-26466 GCA_026074375.1 Tanacetum coccineum
GTTTTCATCTATTATACAAAAATCTACCAAAAATATGAGTGTGTTGGTAGTATTGTAGACTTTAGAACTTGGCATGTACATCATTTCGAGACCTAATTGATTAGCAGGAATAGACAGTTCAAGAAGGCAACACTTAGGAAATCACCTAAATAGCCTATATGTGTGCGTTTATCGACATGTTACACTGACTTGTTGACCTCCCGTGATAAACCCTTTTGTTGCAGTCATTATTAGTGCAAGATACCCCTAGATCACCCAAGTTGAGCCAATCTATGTTTCAACCTACTCTATATGTTTCGTTACACCATTTCACCTTAGCCTACCCTGTAGTCTTTATTTTCTTTGTGTTAAAATCTTTGGCTATTTAAGTCCATGGTTTGGGGGAATAAGAACGAGAATTATATACTTTCGTGGAAGACCAATCAGTTATGATCTATCAAGACCTCCTATACCACCACTTTCGACATTATTTATCTCAAGTGGGGCGATATGCATATAATATCGGATATTACAGGGGCAATAATTAAAGATATAAACCCTTGTAGCATTTTCATATTTACCATGAAGAAAATAGGGTGCAACAAAAAGCTACCCATGAGTTAAAAAAATGTAAAGATGGTGTAAAATAAAAAAATATAAAAAATAGAGCTAGTAGCCCATTATTGCACCAAGACATCTCAATAACTATAAAGAATGGAGCTAGTAGCCCATTATTACACCAAGTCATCCCAATACTTATGAAGAATGGAACTAGTAGCCCATAACTGAAGATGAGATTTTCAGACTTAGACTCTTGGGCCTATGGATGGACGGTAGCTAGTTATGACAACCTTAGATTACTTTAGACTATCTGTTTCGTGTTTTTATCTTAACAACCATTAAATGTGCATCCCATGTCTTTTCTAAGCCTTTATCACCCAATAAACCAATGTCACCCATATTGCCTTTGAGACTGTTTAGACCCTAATTCTAGTTGGTGGAGACTTGTGTACTTTCCAAGCCTATGATAGAATACATGCTATGACTGAACATTTGAGTGATCACCAAAAATGAAACACATAGATTAGTGAGAGTATGAGTGTGATTTGTTTTTCCTTTCGTGAGGTGCTCGATTTAGAATTTTCTAGCATAAGTGATTTTTAAATTCATATCTTCCTTAAAAACTTAGGGAGGTATCTTTTTGAGAATTATTTAAAATGTTCTACTTGAGGGCAAGTAAAAGTCAAGTGGGGGGATATTTGATAACATCAAATATTTAATACTTTTTAGTATCATTTTATCCCCTAAATTACTTGCATTTATGTCACTAATATATGAAAACAAGATATTTTCTATTATTTTGTGATTTTCTGGTAAAACGTATGTAATTATCATTTATTAAAAGAAAAGGACATAAAATGTAAATATTTACAAGACATTACGGCGTAAACCTTTTTAAGATTACGCCGTAACACATCTCATTCAAATTACGTCACTCAAGCAACGATTACGGCGTAATCAATTATTGGTTACACCGAAACCATTACTATGGAAAGAAGATCATGACTAAAATAGCATTACGGCGTAACAATACAACTGGTTACGCCGTAACTACATTCGAGGAAAGAAATCAAAGTCGTGATTATTTATTAAATATGAAGATTTAGTGCTGACGGGGCTTTACGGTGTAACGTCTCATATAGTTACGCCGTAATCTATTATTTATGGAAAATATATTGTTGCTGACTAAGGGTTACGGCGCAACGTGATTATTAATTACGCCGTAACCATAATTATCTCTTAAAGAAGGAAAGTCGCGTCAAAAGTTAACGGCGTAACGTCAGAAAGTTTACTGCGTAACCACAACGGTGAGGTTATGCCGTAACCAAATCAATTACGGCGTAAAATATGGCTTATCCAAGGACTAAAGTTGCACAAAAGTAATGAAGTTTCATGAAATAATTAGTAACTACAATAAAGACGAGGGGCTAAAATCATCAACATTCCAAACTTCATAATTGTTATAAAAAGGGACGCATGGAAGAGATGATAAAAAATGAATTCCATTCATTAATATTATTCATATTCGGTGTTGCCTTTCTGGTGTGCGACGAACGAAGGAAGGAAAAAGAAAAGAGCAATTAGCCTGCTTACTTGATTCGGGTATAGGGCGAAACCCCTCGGGGTTCCTCACTGGATCCAACTAAAAGATCGAGAGCATTATTTCAGCATGATTTGTACATGATTCCTCAACAATTACAGTTTGATTTCAATTAATAATTTATTTGGTCTCGGCTTAATTTGTTGATGCTTGATAATTATTATGTTTAATTTTACTATTGTCATTTAATTTATTAATTATTTCTTGGTTAATTAGTTTTGATCTCTTATCTGACCATTGTTTCATTAGATATTCCTTGACTATCGTGTAACCATGAGTTTTGGTAGTACGGGTGGTTTAGACCTAGCTTACCCCATTAACAGATTACCTTGTCATGATTGGATCCAATGGGTACTAGGGAGGATCACTAACTCTTTACCTGGTGTAGGAACTGACCGGTCACAGCACAAGTCACTTGATACTTAAAAAGTATAGGAACTCTTTCTGAGGGGGTTAATAATCTTAATAGGTTATTAGATATGTTTTTGGAATAGTCGGGATTAATCACTGCAACCTAGATAACCTACCTCCCTGACGATTTGTGTCTGATTCGGAATAGCGGGAAGTATAGGATAGAGTTTATATGCACATTTAAGTCTATCAACCTTAGAAACCACTAATAAAACAAGGATTAGACATTAAACTTGAGATCAAGATAATTCAACCTTGAATATTTAATTAAGTTAAATGATTTCATCTTCTTAATAGTTTTCCACTATACCAATTCCTTTGATTGATTAGACCACTCTAATTCCTCTTATTTATTTTCTTACAGCTTAATCTTCAAAACAACTTTAAATTCGTGACACTTTAAACTCAAATTTACTTCCACCCTTTAGCTCTTGGGACGACCTCAGATTTACCATAACTACACTACTCACGATCGGGTTCTCTGCCCGTTAGTGCGTTTGTAAGGTGAATCGAGTTTTATAAATTTAAAACTTGATAAATTAATATTTAAAAGAAAATACGCATCACAACAAGATTAGATTAAAGAATGATAATTTATTACTATTTTGGTACGTCTTTTTAGATTTAAAAAAAACACATCCGAACACATAATACTATTTCTTGATCAGCTATCTATAAGCAGCTGTATAAGTAGAGTACCCAAAAAAAAGAAAATTGTGACGCATTCAAATTCATAATGAAGTTGGATTGTACATATGTACGTCAGATTTACTTTAGAGAGCCAAAAAATGAAACAAAGTGTTAAAAAACATTGCAAGTGGTGATACTACCATTACGTTTCCCATTTCTTGCCGAATGCCTGAATATCCACTACCATAATTTACGCCTGTGTTGATCTCTTGGTCAGTTGCTAAAGCATATGGTGGTATAAAGTTAAGGAAACCTAGAAGTTGACCTGAAAATAAGCAAAGTAGCAAACCATTTATGCATGATAATATTGCTTACATCCTTTTTTGAGTAACTAAAGGATGCCATGATGTATGTTCTAACGTTACATACAATTCACTTGACCAACGACATATATAGAAAAACTGTAATATTCATTTATTAAGTTTGAGTAATGATCCAAGATATGTAGGGGGAACAAACTTGAGTAACAAATTCACTAAAAGGGAATATCACAGTTTGTTTTTTGGCATAAAACAAAATTAAATTTTCTAAATTTGTTTGGTCTGGTCGAAGGGATTGTTTGATCAAAATGCAACCGTTTTAGTACATTCTTTCAGCTAGCTTGTTAAGAAAGCTATCTCAAAAAGGATCTTATTTTTTTCACAACCAAACACACCCTTAATGTTAGGAATTATATTTGAGTTGATAAGACAAAACATATGAAAGATGAAGGACTTAAAAGATAAAGGATGAATTCTTCAAATGATGGAAGATTACAGAAGATTATTATAAAAGTTAGGAAGATTTAGTTGTTTCCTAATACTTATCCTTTGTAAAACCTAATATCACTATTATATAAAAAGATACAGGTTATTAGGTTTAGGTGTACAAGTCGTGAGTTCCATAGTGTACCTAAATGTGTGTGTGTGTATTCCAGGCATGAGAATGTCGACACCATATGTAGTATTAGCCTCAAGGTCAAGGTAACTTGATCTTGTTACAGTTCATTGATGTAACCGTATTATTCTAATCAAATAATATTGGGGCTTGGAGTGTTAATAAAGAAAAACCTTGTTATGATAACTTTAATTTGTTCTTATTCCGCTGCATGTTATTGTCTTTGTTATCATGATCCTAGATGAAGTCTAAACAACCTCGAGCTATAAATGATCCTAAGAACTATCACGTATTTTAGTTCTATCAGGGGGTATCAGAGCCACGGGGCTCTCGATCTAGGATCTACAAGGTTTGTTTTGATGTCGATTTTATGAAGTATAGGTATGTCGAATTTTTCTAGTTTTGGTTTTAGGTCAAAATTGGTAAAACTAAGGTTTTTCAGCAAACCCTGGGTTGTTTTTTTTCAAGATCAGATTCGACAAGGGCAGCAAGTGTACAAGAAAGTGTCAAAACAGATTGGAGTTTGTGACAAGGTTTCAAGGTTTTCACGAAACCCTAATTTAGGGTTTTATACTAAATCGGTTGCTAGGTTTAGTTTTTGGTGACACGAAAAAGAAGAAGCTGCAATGATGACGATTAGGGTTTGACATACACCTTAATTCAATGAAGACACAAGGCGTATAGGTTTGTTCATGATTGTGATGATCGTATGTTATGTATGCTATACTTTCTTCAGAAAACCTAAATCGATGTGGTTATGAAAAAATACAAGATCATCCTGGTGTGAATGATGTTGCTGTGTTCGTGTCATGGTTTGAAGATGATGCAGCATAAAAACCCTAATTCTAATCGTTATGGAGAGGTTCTGATGAGTTGATCATTGGAACATTTAAAAGTAACTCTACAAGTTGGTAAACGTGTTTAACTAAGGTTACTGGTTCTTTGTGCTGCTCGTAGACACTTTAGTAACCCTACTTCCAATAGGGCAAGTAAGGTTACTGGTAAAGGAATGAATATTACTGTGGTTACTACTACTTTTTAGTGTCATTATTGGTAGTAAAAGTTCGACTGATGATGGTGGCGAATGGTTAGCTTAATGCTGCTCGTTTATTGTTAAAGTGATGCCAAGTGTTATTAGTGCTGCCATGGGATGATTTGTACTGCCAAGGACGACACAAGGTAACTTTATACTGTTTAGATTCGAGTTAATACTGCCATAATAAGTTACAACTGCTAAAAGAAAAGGTTAATACTGTTTGAACATATTAGTATTGCCAGTTACATCTTTCTACTACTAACGTTTTACTACTGCTTGGGCTCAAATGTTGGGTTGTACTATTTCATGGCTGCTAATAGTTTATGCTACCAAGACGAATAGGCTTAAATATGATTTTATTTTGACGATTGTATCACATCAGAAGGTTGATAGGGTGTGATTAAAGTTTGGTATTAACACGTGGTGAAAATTTTGGAAGTGTGTTCATGGTTAATAGGTTGTTAATACTGCTATTGGAAGTAAGAAAGCAGTTTTATGTTAAAAAGTTTATACTGCTCGTTGCATTTTAGTACTGCTATTGGAAAGCAGTTACTACTGCCAGTTATGTCCGATATCAGACAAAGAAGAAATTAGGTTCTCGGATGGGTAACTATATCGGACAAAACAGTAAAATCAAGTTTGTTTGGATTTTGGATTTGGTTTACATGTTCTTAACAGATTTAAAGGCTTGTATTTTTGGATTTATTAGATTAATTGGTTACGAAGAAGATTGTTTATGACTTATTTGACGATAAAGTGGAATTTCACGGGTACGTGTTCTTATCATATCTTAAACGGCTTACAATGTTTAGAGATAACTTGTTCGTGCTTAGAAACGATGTGACGAAGACTTGACAAATCTAGCAAAGGTGTGTGATTTAGAAACTTATGATGCTCAATGCTCACATTTGCTATCACTTTGGTTATGTGTCTCATAGAAGATGAGGATTTTTGTCAAAAGATCGCGATTTACTTATATTTTACAGATTTATTTATAAGTTTGATTTGAATATAATAGTATAATATATATCTTACATTATATATAACAGGATTCCTAAAAGACACCTCATACACCAATAATGCCACGTCACCAAATTTCAATTCCACCTAAGCATTCATAATGCCATGTCATCAACTTTTCAAATCCACCTTGGCTTTCATAATGCCACCTATGAATAATCAAGTCCACCTAGGCATTAATGCAACATTAAATCCGCAACATTAAATCCGGCCAATCACATACCAAAAAAATAGATATTGTATGGCAATTTTGTGGATCGGAACTAGGACAATCCTTTGAACTACAATTTTAACATCACCACTAGACCACAATGGTAATTTGTGTTGGGTATTTCAAAAAACAAAATATATGACTAATAAATTTATGAAATTAATGAACACCATTTCAATTCAACAAAGTTTGAAATTCGAAAATTAACAAAAAATATATGACTAATTAAATCCGGTCAACATTAATACCATTATGGTTATCTTTCTATGCCTAAATAAATTCCGAAATTAACAAAACATTTATTTTGTTGAACTTGTGTGAAAAAACTACTTTAGCTTCAGATTGAAGGTGATTGAAGTTTAAAACAAATCAAGTCGTGATTGTTACGAGACAATTTTCATAAGATTAAAATGACATACAACATTTTAGAGCTCCATGACGATGCTAAATTATATATAAAATGCCGTATTTCAAGCCTATCGATCCCTCATATACGCCACATTAAATCCGGCCAACATTAAATCCGGCCAACATTACATACCAAAAAATAGATATTGTATGGCATTTTGTGGGATTCGAACTAGGGTCTTTGAACCCACAATTTTATCATCTACCACTAGACCACAATGGTATTTGTGTTGGGTTTCTAAAAAAATTTATATCACTAATTAAATTACTAAATTAATGAACACCATTTCAAAAAAACCTTTAAATTCGGAAATTAACAAAAAATATATCACTAATTAAATCCGGCCAACATTAATACCATTATGGTTATCTTTCTATGCCTAAATATATCACTAATTAAATCCGGCCAACATTAATCCCTAAAAACCAGGTTTGACCTTTCCACAAATTTTCAAAAACTCATTAATTGTAGCTAACAAAATGATAAATCATAACCATTCCGATTTTGAATTCGAAATTTATGGCGTTATTTACGCAAATGATATGCGTTTCAGTAACAATCACGACTTGATTAGGGCATATTTCCTAATTTAAATGCAAAAATTAAATACGGTGTCAATCCATTCAAAAACAATCTCATTCAAATTTTAAAAACTGCTTCAACAATAAGCTACGTGACCTACTATTGAACTATAAATAGGTGGGGTTTTGAGAGACCAACTCACATCTCAAAACACACCATAAAATAACACACACAGTGCAAGATGAAAGGAAAGTTTGGATACCAGAAAGAAAGCAAATCACAGCAAATCGAAACCAGGTCGCGATCCAATGAAAGCAAGTCAAAACAAAAGGGAAACAAGTCGCTACCAAATGAAAGCAAATCAAAACAAAAGGGAGACAAGTCGCTACAAAATGAAAGCAAGTCAATTTCAAAGAAGAAAACTGTGAAGCATTCAACAGGTTTGTTTCAATATATTATCGCCTGTTTATTTGTTTGTATACATATTGTTTTGTATCATGATTTTAACTGACCTTGCTTTTGTTTGCAGCAATTCAAACCACTAACAAAATTACTCCCATAAAAGATGTCGGCCCTATGGTGTCTAACATGTCTATCAAAGGGAGAGTCGTCTCAATCTGGCATGGACATAAACTGAATCAAGCACATGATCCATACAGCTTGGAATGTGTCTTGCAAGATGAGCATGTAAGTAATACTAACATGTATACAAATTTAATCTATGCTGTTATTTAAATGATGAAATATTCAATAACCACTGCATAAAACATCAATCACATTCATAACAACCTGTTCCCAATAAAACAAACTTGGTAGTTCCTGAAAATCAATATTGAGATTTTAAATAAACATGCATGTTCCCATTAAAATACAAATTTAATTTTATGTTTTTGTGTATCCAGGGTGATCGAATCCAGGTGTATGTCAAAAAAGATTGGATGTTTCGATTTGAGCCTCTTTTACAGGATGGCATATGCTATGTGATTTCGAACTTTGGAGTAACTGAGAATGGTGGAAAATTGCCACTGCTGCCACATGATTGGAAATTATCGTTTTACAAAAATACCAATGTGACGAGAATTGACCAGATTGACGAAAATTTCATTGGCTTCAAATCTGAACCATTCACACGAATCCTGGACACCAATGAAGAATATGAAGACAAAGATGCTGTTGGTCTGTATTTAGTATAATGCATTCAAAAATTATACCATCGTACTCAATAAGTCATTTCAATAAACTTTTATTAATGCGACTTATTTGTGTTTTAGCAGATGTAATTGGTACTGTTGTAGGGATTGGTGAGATTGTAGCTGTTAATTCTATTGGTTCAAAAAAGATACGCAGGAAAGTTGTAATTGAAGATGAAGAGTAAGTTTTGAATTTTTTATACTTTAAAAAAAAAATCACATAGCAATGCTTTTAGTTAATCCTATTTATTTACATCTAACGTATCAGAGGAGAAAGAATTGATTTAACTTTTTGGGACTCATGGGCCAAAAAATGGAACGAATATGCTGACAAATTGGATACCATTGGCCATATCGACGTTATGTTGGTGTTGGGCAAAGTGAAATACTAGAATAGTAAGCATCGAACTTTGATAGAATCATATTTAGGTGAAACAAATAAAATATTAAACGTATTGTGTGTGAATTTATCATTTTCATATGCTAATGCAATCCAGATTCTCCGGCTGTGCTTAATGCTTTGTTTGGGACAAAGATCTACATTAACAGACAACTCCCTGAACTGCTTAATTTCCGTCACAGGTTACTTAAAATTTAGACTAAATGTTACATGTTTAAATGAATAATTATTTGCTACATGTAATATTTTGGGTTGTGCAATCAAATAAAATATGTTAAATTATATAGGTATGAATCCCGGCAAGAATATGATGCTAACCAACACAAGATTCAGTTCGTTGCTCATGAGGAAAAAATGGTTACGCCCCAAGAGTTTATGAATGGGGCAGTAAAGCAGTTAGTGGGATCAATTCGGGAAACTGAACCGGTATGGAAACAGTATTATTGATTATGTGTAATGCATATTATAAAATTATGATTCAATAGGTATAATAATTTTCATATGAAAATAAAAGTTATAACGTGTTAAATGTTGTCGAAAATGCAGGACACTGAATGTGTTATCTATGCAGCTGTTCATAGCATCCAGTACGAAAGCGGCTGGGCATACCTCGGCCGCAAACAGTGTAGCAAAAAAGTTGAACCTGTTCCAACCAAAGGGCCATCTACTTCTAGGACTAAACAGACATGGTGGTGTAACAAACATGAGAGTCAAGAACAAGTTGTTGATCAGTATGTTATACAATTACTATTACTATTAATGTGCATGTTACAGCCTACATACTGTGACTAATATCCACTTTTTTGAAACAATAGTTACAAGATGATTGTGCGTGTTATGGATGAAAGCGTAACTGCACAACTTTGCATTTTTGATGGCAATATGCACAAAATGTCGGGTTTCACTGCTTGGGAGTTGGTCAAAAAATATGGACCAGATACAAAAACATACTTTCCTAAAGAACTAGATGTGATTATTGGAAAGAGATTCCTATTTAGGGTTAAATTTTCCCAGTTCAATCATAATAACAACAATCACGTTTACAGATGTGAAAGGGTTACAAATGATGAGGAAGCAATCAATTTTTGGAAACAAGGTTTTGTGGAAGATCAGGTATTATAGTTTACATGCTTGGAAAAAACTAAAAGATATCATTCACTAACACTATAAATCTTTTGTAAAAAGCATATGTGAGGAAGCGTAATAGTTTACATGCCTGTTTAGAATGAAATCATTAAAATGAGAAATTACCTAACAATATATTGTTGAAATTGACATGATAGTGAAGAGGATAGTGAAGAGGATAGTGAAGAGGATAGTGAAGATGACAGTGAAGAGGATATGGAAGATGATATTGAAGATGTGATGACAACTCTGGCAGCTCCCATCAAATCTACTAAGTTTATGGATCTTAGCCTTACACGCAGGCTACAACTCCAAACCCCAACAAGTGAATGCATTGGTTCATCAAGTGGTCATACTTCAGGATCAGAGAAAAAACGTCAACGCACCATTGATCGCAGTATTGTTGTCATTGATCTTTCGGATTCAGAATATGACACCGAAGATGATGGAAAAGAGCCCAATGCTAAAAAACCAATGGTGGCTGAGAATGAAAAGGCAATTGCCCAAAAGGCAATTGTTACTGTCAAGAAAGAGAAGGATGTTGAGCAGGATGCTACGCAGGCTGTTCAGAAGGATGAAGAACCAAAGTGAAGAAATGGACAGCATCACATCTCCATTGTCTTTAAGTTTATTTTATGCAAGTTACTTGCAGTGAACACTTCTTTCTGTTTATGGTTTTTGATTTTGGATTTGTTTTTTGTTTATGTTTTATATGAGCCGTTGCTCACAATAATATGGCTTATGTGTGAAGCCATTGTTATTAGGATTTTTGTTTTAATATAAATACATGGAGATGTTTATGGTTTTTAAACATAACTGTGTTTGCAGTATTTAATTTTACTTTTATTATTTGCATCATAATTATCATTGAATCAGGAGTGGTATGATATATATAAGCCTTTTAAATTCGTTTTCTACAGATGTGAAAAGGTTACACTGGATGATGAGATTATCAAGTATTTGAAACAAGGTTTTCTACCAAAATCAGGTGTACTTCTTTACATGCTTAATTATGTTTATGTTTTTTTATTTTTGATCCTGTTTTTGATTATGGTTTTTGATTATGTTTAATACATGTGTTTTAAGTAATTTTATATAAATACATTGATATGTTTATTGATATATGTAAGATGTATGAAACTGTATGAAGCAGACTTTCTAAAAAAATATGAAAAATAAAAGTTATATACATAATTCCATATATAAGATACCTATAGTATTATAAACAAAATTTTCAATATACAAAATACAGTCGCAAGCCTTTGTTTGAAATACATAATACATTAAGTATCAACAAAATAACTGCTTGGATTTAAAACATCGTAGAATGACATTATACAAAAGTCTCTTAAACCATACTTCTTCCCTTATTGAAAAATAATAAGAAAGTCAAAATGGATGAAAAGTAAGTCTTAAAATTCATACTAATCCTTAAGACATAACCATAATATAAATAAATTAAAAAACTTGGTCATCTTAAACCAAAATATTAGTTCTTAATTGATCATTACATAATACCAAAGTTTTGAGCCTTAAAGACTACCTAAACATAATACCAAGTTTTGGAACCATACCTACTGAACCTTAATCCTACTTGATAATTACATAATACCAAATTTTGTCAATTTGAAAGACCAACTACCTGAACAATGTATCAATGTTTGGAACCATACCTACTAAACCTAATATCAATAAAATAACTACTTAATCATTACATAATCAGCATAGAAGAAGCATCTAATGTCACAAAACGAACAATACCTGACAATTTGATGGGAGCTGCCGGATCCGAAGCTTTCCTTGTCTAACAAACATTGAATACTGGAATTCGTTCTTGATTATCATCTTCCAACACCTGAACAGTGTACAGGTATTTAACCCTCATCATTTTGTTGTAGTCAAACCTGCAAGCTTTTCCAAACTGTCTCCATTTACCATGTATGTTGACATGATTTGTCCTTGTGGGGTTTTCCAAGTGGCGATCCATCTTTATCCTCATTTCAAACTCAATTTTTTGGTGTCTGATTAGAGCTTTACGATAAAGGTGCATAATGGGATGTTTCTTCATCAGCTTAGCTGAAATGGGCTGACACACGTGGATGTTTACATGTTTAATGCTAAAGAAAATAAAGGTTATTTACTCAAGGAGATGTAATTCAAACAACAAATACACTTACAAGTCGTTGCTTATCAAGGGTTGATGAAAACCTCTTATAGAATGTATCATTCCTTTCACCAAAATGTTCAGTGTGACCTGGCCATAAGCAAATGTGTTCCATCCTATCATCATCTGCAATTGTATGAAACATAATTAATATAGATCATACAGTATCGCGTTATGTTTACCATTATACTAACATTTTTATTTAGTCTGCAAGTTATTTAATATACCTTTTTCATTGAAAGTCAGTTCGCGTTGTCTTTTTTTGAGATTTGTAAAACCATCAAATTTAGTTATGGTTGCCTGATTACCACAAGTGTGAAAAGCCATTAACCCCAAAGTATTCAAGTCGTTTTTTTTAACACCACAAGCATCCCCCATTCCAGCCCAACTGCCTCAACTAATGCATTCCAGTCATCTTCATTCAATTGATACTTAAAAACACCAGTGCTATCTCCTATCTCAACACGTTGAACATGTACATCATAATTTATTTTGTTTGCACTTATACTTAATAGGGCGTTCTGATTCAACCCAGATAAAAATTCAGTAGGAAGCATCTGTCAATGTTTTCCAATTACACACATGTAAGTTTGCAATGAACAAAACAAAAACTTTAATACGTAGTCTATACAAGTTAAACAATAGAATTAATGAATACCTGAGGATAGTCTTGGTAAGGCCAGACACGAGTCACAATCCTTTCCGGGCGTTTCCTGACTTCATTGTAACCACCACATTCCAGGCCATCATTATCATATCCTGTAACATAGAAGGTATCATCACCCTGCTCCACAAAGTGCAGCAAGACAGCTTTTACCATGTTTTCTAAGCAGAACTGCACCCATCGATCACCCGTTATCCTAATTGGCCCTGTTTTGGGTACCACTAACTCTGTTTTAAAATGGTAACGTCTGTTACTTGTCAAATAAACATGCCTGTTCCCATTAAAACAAGAATCCAAAAACAGACTTGGTAGTTCCTGCAAATCAATATTCACATTTTATTATGTAACTATCATGGTTTTGGCATTTAACATGACAACTTAAAAGACTTGATAAGTTAACCTTAATACCTGTGATGCTGGGTAAGTTGAGCGATTCATAAAAACAACGAATTCGATAGGCATGGTTCTACATATTAAAAAACTTGAGTTAAAAAAAACACATTCATATCACACTTCAGGTATAGACAAATTGAAAAAAAAATCAAATCCAAATAGAATCATAAGATTTGTTTAAACTAAATAATCAAATATAGATCAAAGAAAAAATTATACATTGACAAAAAACATATACTTTTCAAAGTCAATCGGGATTACGCACATGTCAATTTTTTGGTCGTTTGACTACTTAATACATATCCAATAGATATCAACTCTATTCCACTAAGATATTTGACGCAAAGTATATACTTCCAATGGGATAGGGAATGATCATTTAGGACTATTTCAAGGGATTTGGCATACCACAAGCAACAATATAGCTTAGAACAATTTCAACAGAGATTAACACAATGATCTAACGCATGCATTAAAAAGATTTCATAGATCAGATTTGAGAAAAAAAAAGTTACCTGTGATGATGTGACTGTTGTAAATGAAGTGGTAAAGGTAGTTTGTTAGAATTGTTATGATGATGGAAGATATTGATGTAGTGTAATGATTGCACTAATACTCAACACTCTAAGTTATACTACTCTATGAAGGTAAATAATACTATTTGATACCTATGTATTAAAAATATTGCATGATTTTTTTAAGTCTTTATTATTATTGACCAAAGTAATAGTGTTTGATCTTGAAATTTTTATTTATAAAACAAAATATATTGTATAAGATATTTGGTATCAACTAATATTCTATTTACAATTAAAATAGAATATGTGCTATACTAATTTCTGATATATTTTGCCATGTAAAAACTATATAAAAACTCAGGGTGATAAAAGTCACGCCATTACGTCGTTATGGCTTTTCAAAGGCGTGACCTTGACTCTACCCAATAGAACAAGGTGTTGGTTTAAAACGTGACGTGAGATGAGAAGTAAAAAAAAGGTGATAAAACAAAGATAATAACTAATGCATAATAACTTTGGAAAAGTCGATTCCTTATGAAAAATATTACATATATAATATAAGTTCCTGATTTAATTCCTTAGGTACACATTTTGCAAGTCTGTTTTTTTAACGGTTCCATAAAAAAAACGCTTCATTATTAATATGCAAAATATCATTTAATGTAGCATTATTCATTGGTGTATATTTTGTGCGACATATATTTTATGCTGCCAAGAGATAAAAAACGTGTGACATAACTTTTTAGTTTGCATAGGATAAGTCTTTCTAGCATTTGCATGTAAAGAGATAACAAGAGATAAAAAATCAATGTTGAAACGTGTGAAATATATGATACCTATAAAGAAGGGTGATATTTATTAACATAGGTTTTTAATTTGACTGTGTAATCCCTAAAAACCAGGTTTGACCTTTCCATAAATTTTCAAAAACTCATTAATTTGAATTCAAAAATCAAATAGTCAAATTTGTTCATAACTTTGCTAATATAAATCAATTTCATGTTACTTTTATAAATAGATTAACAAAAAAAAAGGATCATCATTAGCATCGTAAAAAATACCTGTTCTTTTATTAAATATCCGATCAATTGACAACCAATAATAAAGTTGGTAAATATGGACAATTTTTTTAATGTATATATTTACAAATCAAATATCATTGTTGTAAGATATTGAAATTTGTATATTATATATTTTAGTGAAACGACTACATATCATTTAATGAGAGCCTAATTAATTGGAACTAATTTAGGATACCTTTGACTTCGACATATTTAAATAAAACAAAAATAATTCGTATTGAAACAAAAATACGTCTCCTGAATTCATATTTTCATACAGAAAACATCAACCATCAAACAAGAGCTGGATGAAATTAAATAATCGAGAGAAAGAGAACTATCAAGGTATGATTACATATCATTCGTATTGAATTTGAATATAATGTTTTTAATTTTAAAAATGTGAGTGATGATCATTATTTAGGGTATGTTCATAATGAAACAATTCACAAGAGAAAATTCAAGGTATTCGAAAACACTGCTAATGGGATTGATGGAGTTAATGCAAAGTCCTCTATAACTAATATGGACCGAACATTGAACAAAAACATGGCATTACATTACGAACCATCAGGCATAGAAGAATGTACTAAAAGCATGAGACATACTGTAAGGCATCCGCTTAATGATATTACACAAGGTTAGTTGAATTTGTGAAATTGGTTAAATTTTGTTGT
Source organism: Tanacetum coccineum (assembly GCA_026074375.1). Lineage (NCBI taxonomy): Eukaryota > Viridiplantae > Streptophyta > Magnoliopsida > Asterales > Asteraceae > Tanacetum > Tanacetum coccineum. The sequence goes on from BQNB010093042.1 coordinate 15,508, forward strand.
GAACATACACATGTTTTTTCATCACCCTTTCGTTATTAAGGTACAAGGAGATAGAATATTAACAGTATGTCAAGATATCAACAGATATAACAAATACGGTTATTTCCACGATCTATTTTGTGTTGTTAATATAAATTTCTAAATGTAAACTTAGTTTTGTGAAAATATATTCTCCCGAAACTGTTCATATACAAATGCCTTACTAAGATAGATTCAGTCACTCCTAAAACATGTTTGTTTTTTGACAAATTTTTAGCAGCATCAAATTTGCTTCAAGGATCATGTAATAACATTCAAGGATCGTCTATTCAACCATTGCACACCGTAAACAGTAGAAAAAGACCGAACGAAATTGACATCAAAAGAGGTTATATTACTAACTTAAACAAATAAATCTAATACCTATTCATTTAAGTTATTTTGTTGTTTAGATTCTTATATTAACAACTAAATGCAATGTTTTATGAACAAAACAAAATACGCACGTATTTGTTGCATCACATCACCAAACAGTTTTGGATGGCGCATCCAATGGAGTCTCAGACATCGCACTAAGACCAAGAGGACGGCCTCGCAAAATTACAAACACAACATGTAAGTGAATGTTCGTTAATAGACTATGTGTATAAAGTATATACCTGTTGTTTAGCTTTTACATGGCATACATTGTCACAGCAATAACATAAACGCCTACTATTACGAGTTCACCACCAATAAACCGTTCAACTCATAAACCAAATGATTTTGCGTTACCCATTGGACTCTCAGACTTTGCACTAAAACCAAGAGGACGGCATCGCAAAATTCCAAACCCAACACGTAAGCAAATTGTGATTAATTTTCTTTGATTATAATGTATATATATGTTGTTTATCTTTTACCTGCCATTCATTATTATAGCAACAACACAAACACATACTATTACAAGTTCACCACCAACAAGCCATTTAGCTCATAAAACAAATGATGTTGCATTACCCATTGGACTCCCAGACATTGCACTAAGACCAAGAGGACGGCCTCGCAAAAATCCAAACCCAACACGTAAGCCAATTGTGGTTAATTTTCTTTGTTTATAAAGTATATATCTGTTTTTTATAATAAAGAAAAAAAATACTAATTTTTAACCTCATAAAACACTTTTGGTTCATGTTATATATTTATTAAGTATATACAAATGTTTAACCCTTTTCATGTGATTTTGATTCGCAGCCACAAAACAGGCGAGTTGTAATACGAGTACAATTACAACGAGACCATCAATACTTGCAACACCTCCATTTACAAATGTTGTTTCCTCATCAAAATTACTTTCAAATGTTACACCTCGCCGAAGCGTCCGGATTGCCGAAATTCAAAACACAATACGTAAGCCTCTTATGGTTCTTCTAAATCTATTTACTATAATTTTTGTAACTCGTAATTTATGTAATTTTGTATGTACAGACTCAACAGATAGTCCTATAATTGCAACAACAACTTCATTGGTTGCAACACCTAAGCATACTAATGTGTTTGGCTCAGTGAGTGAAGTCTCAAACATCACACCTCGACTGGTAGGTCGTCCTCGCAAATTTCAAAACACAACACGTAAGCCTATTGTGGTTCATCTTCTATATCTGTTTAGTATATATTTTTGGACCTTAATAATGTTAATTTCATTTGCAGATATGCCTACATTTGAAAGAACACCATCATTGCTTGCAACACCTCAGCATTCAAATGTTGTTGCTTCCTCGAGTGGAGTCTCAAACATCACACCTCGACCAAGGGGACGTCCTCGAAAAATTCAGTTAGAAACACGTATGGCATTTGTGGTATATCTACTTTTTATATTTAGTTTATATATGTATTTTTAACGTATTAAATTACAATTGTTTTGGCAGCAACAACAAAAACCTTACCATTAACAAGTACACCTCGACCTAGAGGACGTCCTCCCAAGTCTGATATCCTCACATGTAAGACAAATGTTGTACATCTTCTATATGTATTAAGTTCATATGTATTTTTTACTTTACATATGATATATTTTTAAGCAGCAACGACAAAGACATTTGCGAATACAAGTACACCCGCATGTCATCCTGTACGTGAGCAATTAAATATTGTTGAATCATCCAATACAATCTCAGATATTTCACTTCGACGTCGTGGACGTCCACGCAAAGTTCATATCCCCACACGTAAGACGCATGTCATAATTTTTGATATTTTTATTTACTCTATATTTATTGTTTAATAACTGGTGACTTTTTTTTCCAGCAACAAGAAAAACACCTCCAATTTCTACTACATTGAAAGGTATACAATTTTACTCAGCATTAACCACACTGATAAACCTCTTTGTAATTAATTACTAAATTCAAATAATTTATATTAAAAATGCAGGAAAAATTCCAATGAACAATCATCGTTCAAGGTTTCATATTAACACTCCAGTCAAGTTTAACATAGGTAAAACGCATGAACATTCATCCTATTGTGAACAATGATTATCAATACGTATATTATGACTATTTGATGAATTGCCTGACCAATCATATCTTAACAAAAAAAGTATATTGATAACAGGCTCAACATCTGCTACGCATCAACAAAAAGGGAAAAGTGTTCGCATGAAATCGTCACGTCGTATTAACTTCAATGATACAGATGATGAAGATGAAGATGAAGTTGAATCACAAAGTAATCCATTTGAAGGAATATCTAATGGTACTAACTTAATAGACGTGTTAATTAACATTTACTTATATTATCCGCACTCTTTTTAGATGATAGACCCCTTAAATTTGCAAATTAACAGAATATCGTGATCATGGAGATCCAATATTTGGATGTGAATCTTGTGGTGCATTGTTATGGCATGCGGAGAGTAGCATTGGAAATACACATGCCAATTCAGAATCATACTCTTTATGTTGTGGACGAGGAAAGGTCATGTTGCCTACCGCCCTAAAGAATCCACCAAAACTTTTGATGGACCTTATTAATAGAAAGCATGCTAAGAGCACGAACTTCATTGATAATATAAGGCGGTACAATTCAATGTTTGCTTTCACGTCTATGGGTGGAAGACAAGACAAGTCGGTTAATATTGGTCGTGGTCCATATTGCTATAAGATATAAGGAATGAATTACCATAGAATGGGTTCTTTGCTTCTTGACAAAGGAAAGCCTCCAATGTTTTCTCAACTTTACATTTATGATACTGAGAACGAGATTCAAAACAGGATCAAATTTGCAAGGTTTGTTTCTAATGCAAAACATCAACTGAGTATACTAGAGTGCTTCCTTTTGTTTTTATTCTTTAAATATGTTTACTGTAATCAATTTTTGTTGTAAGTAATGCATACTTTTATTTTAACCAGCAACGGAGAAACTACATCATCAGGCAAAAAGAAAATTGACCACCAGCTAACAACTGAAATACGCGACATGCTTGATACCAATAATCCGCTGGTTGCTAAGTTTCGGATGGCTGGTGAGCGTTTTGTGGCTAAAAAAAATCAGAATAATGTGAGGCTAAGACTTATTGGTACAAGGGAGCGAGATGGAAGAAAGTACGATCTACCAACTGCTTCTGAGGTTGCAGCTCTTATTGTTGGAGATTTTGACTCCACGAAACATAAAAGGGATATTATTCTGGAGAGGCAAGGTGGCGATGTGAAACAAATAAGTGAATTGCACCCCTCCTATCTTGCACTGCAGTATCCTTTGTTGTTTCCGTACGCTCAAGATGGATATCGTACTGATATATACCATCGAGGCGTTACAGACTTAACGCCAACAAACAAAAAAACACGAGTATCTATGAGAGAGTGGTTTGCATACCGCTTGCAGGACAGACCAAAAGTTTACTCCATGATACTTAATTCACGTAGATTGTTTCAGCAATTCCTTGTGGACGGTTACACAATGATTGAGTCGGAAAGAATGTCCTATATACGTAGAGAGCAAAAAGATTTAAGGAGTGAGACATACTCCAAATTGGCAAAGTTGGCTGCTGATCCTGATTCTGGTGTTACAATCAGAGGTAAAAAAGTTGTTTTGCCATGCTCATATACAGGAAGCCCGAGGTATATGATGCAGAATTATCTAGACGCTATGACATTGTGTAAAAACTTTGGATACCCAGATCTGTTCATAACGTTTACGTGTAACCCCAATTGGCCCGAGATTGCACGTTTTGTAGCTGAAAAGGGTTTGAAATCTGATGATCGTCCTGACGTAATAACAAGAGTATTTAAACAAAAACTTGACAGCCTGATGAAAGATTTCAAAGAAAAGCATTGGTTTGGGTGTCTACGAGGAGGTAAATAAATCAGAAGTAAACGTTTTATTATTTGATACAGCTCTTTAGAAAGAAACTAGGCAGTAAGTGACGGTTAATGAACTTAATTTAAATAATTTTTTTCAATTTTTTATGTTTTGATATGTAAATTAGTTATTAAACACATTAATATCCATCCCCTAAAACGGCCTAAAGTGTGTTTGTTTTTTGATTTTAATACAAGTATAATGGTAAAAATGCTCACATTACTAAAACATAACAATGTTTATGCAGCTGTTTACACGGTCGAGTTCCAAAAAAGAGGACTTCCACATGCTCACATATTACTTTTTTTGGAACCAGAGGATAAGCTAACAACCGCAGCCCACATTGATAAATATATATCTGCGGAGATACCTGATAAGGATGAAGATCCTGAATTATATCAGATAGTGACCGATCACATGATGCATGGTCCATGTGGTGCCGAGTGCCCAAGCTGTCCTTGCACGGTAAACAACAAATGTACAAAGAAGTTCCCTAAACAGTTTAACGAAACCACATTTATTGATGAAAGTGGTTACGCAATATATAAAAGAAGAAATGACGGTTGTACTATAAAAAAAGGAGCAGATTTGCATAACGGTTATGTAGTACCTTACAACCCAGGTTTGCTAAGACGTTATCAGTCTCATATAAACGTCGAATGGTGCAATCAGATTGGTTCTATAAAATATCTATTCAAGTACATAAATAAGGGTCCGGATAGGGTTACTGTCGCTGCAGAAAATGAAGAAGTGGATGAGATTAGTGACTATTATGATTGTAGGTATCTTTCGGCATGCGAAGCAGCGTGGAGGATATATGGATTTGACATACATTACAGGTTTCCACCCGTTGAGAGGTTACCGTTTCACTTGCCTAATGAGCAGTCGGTCATATTCGATGAAAGTGATAGTCTTGACTACACACTTGATAAGGCGTCGGTTAATGAAACAAAGTTTCAAGCTTGGATGGAAACAAACAAGACAGATACTTTTGCAAAAAAGCTTCTTTATGTTGAGTTTCCAAAGTATTATGTATGGAAGCATGATGAAAAGGTTTGGCAACGAAGGCAAAAGGGTGAAAGTATTGGACGTATACATCACGTACCTCCTTCTTGGGGCGAAATGTTTTATTTGCGAGTATTGCTTAACAAGGTTAGAGGCGCTACGGACTGGGAGGATTTCAAGGAATTTGAACGCGTTGTTTACCCTACATTTAAAGACGCTTGCTATGCTCGCGGTCTTTTGGAGGATGACAAGGAATATATTGATGGGCTATTAGAAGCAAGTCATTGGGGAATGGGAAATTATTTGCGACGCTTTTTTGTTATGCTAATTATGACGGACAGTATGTCTCGCCCTGAGTTTGTCTACGAAAAAACATGGCATGTCATGGCTACGGATGTTGAGAGTATAGAACGAGTTAAGAAGAATGATCCAGGTATTTTAAACTTTTACATTTTTTGTAATTATTTGGCACTTGATAATTACATAATACACAAATTTTTAATCATAAAGCGTAAGTACCTGAACATGATACAAAATGAACATGCTTTATACCTTATAAAACACTAGATTACACTCAGATTTTTTGTAAATAATAAGTTCCTGAACATGCCTTATACCTTATGAAACAGTAGCTTACACTCAGATTTGTTGTCTAATCCAGAACTGATTGAAATAGGTAACTGGAAAACTACCCCCATATTTGTTGTCGTATACAGAACTATTTTATATTAGGTACAAAGAGTTCATCCCATCAATAAAGCCAAGGTCAGTAAGTTAGGTTATAAAAGTGTTTGTTGACCTTCGGTTACCTTTAGACAAACTCAGATTTGTTGTAAATAATAAGTACCTGAGTTATACAGATTGTCTGATGTTACCTTCAGTTACCTTTAGACAGACCAAAAATGACCTTCAGTTACCTTTAGACAGACTCAGTTTATTAGGCTTATAATGGCAGTAAGCCCAATATGTTTGGTTCTCATTCACACCAGTAAGACAATGATAATGTATCGTCAATTTAGTTTTATAATAAAAATATCCAAGCTGATATTCGTTAAGTTTATCACCTATTTACCATTTCATTGCAATAGGTTTAGAGAAAAAAATATGAACATAAGTAACAAGTTCTTAAGCAAAAAAAAGGGCAGTAATGAAAAAATAGAAAGTTTATTAGGCTTTATAAGGGCAGTAATGCCAATTTGTTTAAAGGTAACTGAAGGTCAATTATGTTATGCTCATCAAAACTTCGTGTCAAAGGTAGGCGCGACATTTTCCAGATATATTATGTGTTCAACAATGTTAGAGTGCATTTTACTTTATATTAGATGCTTAAATTTATAAAACTATTCATATCATTTTGCATACTAACTGACTAATATCACTTAAATTGCAGAATTGGTACTTTCAGATGAGCAAAAGAAAAACTTCTGCCTTTTATATATTGAACACATGCTTCTAAGTAACAACAAAAGCTTGAAAAGTATCCCAAACATGCCGTACCCTACAGCAGAATACACCATGGACGGATATAACAGGTTGGTGCATGATGAACTATCATACAACAAAGATAAGTTAAAAGAAGAACACAAAAGACTATACGTTACATTGACAGAAGAGCAAAAAGGAATATACGGAACTATAATGGATGCTGTTGATAAAAACAAAGGAGGGATGTTCTTCGTATACGGATATGGCGGGACAGGTAAGACTTACCTATATAAAACTATGTCAGCGGCATGTCGTTCACAAGGTGGAATCGTTTTAAATGTCGCATCAAGTGGTATTGCGGCTCTTCTCTTGGAAGGTGGTAGGACCGCTCATTCTAGGTTTGCTATACCAATAAATGTAGTCGAGGATTCTATGTGTAACATTTCCGCAGATAGTGAGTTGGCAGAGTTGCTAAGGATGACTAAACTAATAATATGGGATGAGGCTCCTATGGTCAATCGACATTGTTATGAGGCGTTTGATAGGACAATGCGAGATATTTGTCGCACAGATCCCTCAACGCCTTCTGAACAGGTTTTTGGTGGAAAGGTTGTCGTGTTTGGTGGAGACTTTCGACAGATCCTGCCGGTTGTACCAAATGGCAGTCGACAAGATGTTGTACACGCGGCCATAAACTCTTCTTATTTGTGGAATCATTGCACCGTTATGAAGTTAACGGTTAACATGAGGCTAGGATCAGGTTCAAATAGTTCTGAAAAGAAAGAAATACAAGATTTTGCTGATTGGATACTAAATATCGGGAATGGTAAAATTGGTGGAAATAACGATGGAGAGGCAAATGTGGAATTTCCTGATGATACATTGATTCCGGATTCCGACGACCATGTTGGTTCGATTATTCATGAAACCTACCCAGATTTGCTTCAAAACCTATATGATCCGGATTATTTCCAAGAGAGAGCCATTCTTGCACCAACTCACGAGTTGGTGGATATGATAAATGATAGAATGTTGTCGTTAATACCGGGTGATGAAAAGACATACAATTCTTCTGACACGGTCGGTGTTGCTGATGTCGATACCAATTTTAATGAAACAATGTACACAGAAGAATTCCTTAATAACCTCAACATGGCTGGCATTCCGCACCATAGTATAAAACTCAAAATAGGTACTCCGGTTATGTGCATGAGAAATATTGACCAAAGGGCCGGACTATGTAACGGAACTAGGCTTCAAGTACTAAGAATGGGAACAAACGTAATTGAAGCTAAGATAATATCTGGTGGTAGTGTGGGTACTATTTGCGCAATACCGCGTATGGTCATTAGCCCGTCTGACACTAAGTTGCCGTTTAAACTAAATCGAAGACAGTTCCCTGTTCAGATTTGCTTCGGTATGACCATTAATAAAAGTCAAGGCCAGACGTTGTCTAAGGTTGGGTTGTTTCTTCAAAGGCCGGTTTTCTCTCATGGCCAACTATATGTCGCTGTATCGAGGGTCAAGACCAAGAAGGGTTTGAAGGTTTTATGTTGTGATAGAGATGGTAATTATACCAATTCTACGACCAACGTTGTGTATAAAGAAGCTTTATATCGCATTTGAAATGGTACTATATACTTTGTAATTGCGGATAGTTTATTAAGTTTTATTTCCTCTTATGGAAATACGTTTCATGTATTTTTAATTAGTTATTCACTCTATTATACTTTAATATTGTTCCTACTTTATTAACCATTACTTAAATTTTTCCAAGGATACTCAAAAAGCGCGCCCGCCCATCGGGCGGGCTTTGCAACTAGTATATATATATATATATATATATATATATATATATTATTCAAATACTTTAGGTTATATTTCCATATTTTCCAAAATCCATAACTTAAGGTTTTTATTTCGAAATTCTTTTATTATACCTTAGGTTAAATTTCAAATATATCAAAATGAAATGAAAAATTCAAATTTTCAAAATTTGGGTTTACAACTCTTCACCTCTAAAAAAATTTTCGTCCTTGAAATTTGAAGTAGGGAGATTAAAAGACGGATACAAAACCACATAAATCAGATCTAACGGACACATAACCACAGGGAGCGGATGATAATTGGAACCTTTCAGAAGCGACATATAAAACACATCATGCACATAAAACCATTTCAGAGGTAACGCCAAACGATGAGAAACTTAACCAACATGATCTAAGATTTCAATTTGATCGATAATCACGGACTCTAATTCAAACTAACACGTTGAACACCTCAAGGTGGAGATACCTTAAGAATAATTTCATTAGATAGGGAGCAACGAAAGAAAGACCACAGAATGCATTGCACCGTTACCGAATAAAATAAAAACATCACGATTATACAGATAAAGAATTTCCTGAAACGGTACCTGAAGCACTAGCCGCATGATTAGTAGTCGAATCAAAAACACGCCCCTTGTAGCAGCTTGCTTGTCGTAATCAACAAATGAAACAGCGAAGACGATTAAGGGTTTAGATAAAATACGATAGGAAGCGAAAATATCAAAATACGAAAGGAATATCAAAATACCAACGGAAGCCTAATGTCTACCCAATCCTCACATGTCTTACAGGGCTCAACCTGGCTCTATTACCATAATTGTAACACCCCGCTCTGATAGAGAGACAAAGGGTTACGTTATGGGGTCACATCAAAACATATATAACGCAAGCGGAAGACTTTATTAAATAAATTATTGAGCCAAAATCAAAATATCCTTCCAAAAGAATAAAATTCCAAACATAAGGGGTCTAAATGCAAATATCTTCAAATAACAAGGATCTTCAAAACATTATTCAAACGATAAGGGTTCTCTAGGGTAGGCCTTCTAACTCTTCCTACACACATCACTCAATTCCCAGCTTCCCGTTTAACACCTGCCGTAGGAAAGAAAACGCGGCTGAGCTAACGCTCAGTGAACATATATAATATATAAGAAAAGGAAACAAACGGATAACGAATGGATTACGAGAACCTGCCAAACAACTTTCATACGAATATAGTGCAATAGATAGAAATCAAGAATGATCAAGGGAAATAGATTACAGAACGAACACAGGAATGCCCACGAGCTTAAAAGAAAAGTCTCAAGCATGCCACATGCTTAGACCAAATAACATACATCGTATCATATCATATCATATCAAATTGTACATGGGAGCTGCAGACTCCAGATGTACCCTACAAAATGTGAGATGGGGTGTATTGCACACACTCGCCATTCACCCAAACAAAACATAACAAAACAAAATACCCAGGATGCATCCATACGCTCCCTGCAAAACAAATTCATATCCAGATACACAAGCACTAATGGCGAGTGTCCAACAAATCAAATCATATCCAGTACACATACAAAAAGGGAACGCCGTAGACCAATCATACCGCCACAGATAGTGTCATGCCATCAGTGCATTAATGACATGGCCATGGTACCTTCATGGCTAGTTACAAATAGCTCGGGCAAAGGGATAAGTCAAAAGATAGCAAACAACAAACTTCAAATGTTCTAATTATGGTAACAAATCTAGTGGCATAATCAATAGGAATCAAGAGGATCATGAATAAGGATATCAAGTCAAACAGAATGCCAACGAATATCAAAATGAAACCAATCATGGATAGCAAATCAAATGAGAATATCAACCGTATCATACGTATCAAAGCAACTAAATCAAATAGGAGACAAGTCATGAGAGGTCCTTACTGAAAGGACATAATATCTGTACCTTAGCGAATGCACAAGAAACGGAATGAGCACAAACGGAAGGAAATCACACAAGAGTCACCGGATCTACAAAAACATATTTGTTTACATTACTTGACTTGTTTTACAAGTTACTACTTAACTTTCCAAAAACAAGAGGTGACTTTACTTATTTAGGGTTTCCAAAATATTTTGAAATTACAAGTTATTTAAGGTAAGTTTCCTTACTTAAAAGTCTAACCAGATCATGTTCTAAAAATATACCAAAAATCACAGGTCTTCCCTAATGTATTAAAAGTGTCCACAATCAAGGGTTTGATTTATTTCCAATTTTAGATGACCCTTTGACCCTTGTTACCCAAAATGCGCTCCTAGCCGAGCGTAACCGTCTTCATTCCTAATGCGCTCCTAGCTACCATCTACAAGCCCTACTTATCTTAGATTAACCTGCAAAA